>PNEQ01064486.1:0-14970 GCA_003012365.1 Medauroidea extradentata | reverse complement strand
TAAACTGTCTTCGCCTCCCTGTTTAATCAACGTATAAGTTACAAAACTTGACCGGTAGTAGATTATCTGAAATCACAGTAACTGGTAACAAAACCACTAAAGTGGCAATTCTGCTAGGTTCGGCTATATTCGGAACACTTCGGCGAGAAAGCACTGCAATCGTAGCTTCTAACACAGCGTTACGTAGCCAATCCCCTCCTGTGTTCCTTCCTCCCGGCCTCCCTCCAAACCCTTCATTCTCCCGAATACTATCGCGGCAACTCTACACACTAGAAGCGATATTGGAAGCGCTTTTCAACAGCTTGCTTTGGTTGTTTACTGGTTCTTATCTTCCAATTGACAGTGTTGTAATCCGAGCGGAATTCGTAAAAGATATATCTATCTGCAAGAGTCATAGTTAGCTTCTAGTAGGGACAAGGTTACAAGTAAATATTTATTATAATCAGAGAATTGTCAGGAAGCTGCCTGGGCAAGCACTGCTTGCCTTGCTTACCCTGACGAGACGCCACTGCGGCCATCACCTTATTCGCAAAATGCTTGTCGACCCGTCAAACAAAGAAACATGTTTGCTACCTCATTTCATGTAATAAAACGTGTTGTGTAAATTGTTTATTGAAGCCATAGGCGGAAAGAAAAATTCCTTGGTGACAAGACAGTCCACAAAACTGTATAGTGCATTACGTCTTATATGATTGAACGATTATTTCACACTGTTCAAATGTTTGTATATGTGTAAGAAATACTCTTTATCAACATACCAAAATTGTCATTTATCCATCAAGTTTGGATACACAAATAATGGAAAACGAATGCCGAACACTTGAAAACTACACTGGAAATCAGCAAAAAAAAAAGTCAACTTTTCCAGCAATTTATTACTCCCTCCAACAACCGGTTGTAAAAGTCATTTGTCTCTTTTTGTTCCGCAAGAATTACCGGTTGAAGTTAGTTTCAGTGTTATATATACAGACTGTATTTTATTGGCATGCGGCAGGTTCAACTTGTTTTTTTTTTTTTTTTCTGGAAATTTGAGAACCTGTAATTTGCTCGTTGCACGTGAAATAAATAAATACGTTAAGCCATGATAGAAACTTGTCTGCAGTTAAATTTTATTCAGTTAGAGAATTCTTAGTAAAATGAGAACATGTTTATCAATTACATCATCAGTATCTTACTACTTACGATTTAATCTGGCTTTCAAACAGTTTACACTGCACGTGCTATTAAGGCCACAGTCTTTCCTTTATATCAAACAATTGCAAATAACTCGAATATTTTTTAACCAAATGCTTTGAAAAATTTGAGACTGTGTGCAGTCATACGATACATAATTAACCATAGCGTTTACAAAAATAATGTACCGTTTACTAGCAAAAAATTATTTGGCTTCAGTTTGACTCATTTTGACCACAAAATTTGTGATATTTCAGGGTATAGTGAGTGTGTTATATATGTATATATGTATATACATGTATAACACACTCAGTATACTTATATATGTATATACATATATAACACACTCACTATACTAGGCATAATCTTCTTAACCCGTTTTACTATAACCAATAATGTGTTCATGCATTTTACTGTGTTTATTTTACATTTTCTCTCAGCAATACTTTATTACACACA
Organism: Medauroidea extradentata; assembly: GCA_003012365.1. NCBI lineage: Eukaryota > Metazoa > Arthropoda > Insecta > Phasmatodea > Phasmatidae > Medauroidea > Medauroidea extradentata. The sequence continues at coordinate 13,338 of PNEQ01064486.1, read as the reverse complement.
CACACACACACACATATATATATATATATATATATATATATATATATATATATATATATATATATATATATATATCTGTACCTCGGAGGCATAAGACACTATGTCACAGAAATCATATTTTTCAGGAGAGCAGTTTGAAGCGTGTGATTCACTAGTGAATTCAGCTGCTTAACACCCAAAAATGTGGGTTTTTGACACAACACAGGCTTTGTGTAGTATGCTACTAGAAAGTACTTGACACCGTGGTAATGTTTATGGTAAAAAGTGCATTTTGAGAAAAAGGGGACATAGTGTCTTATGCCTCCGAGGTACAGAGATATATAATTTTATATATATATGTATATATATATATATATATATATATATATATATATATATATATATATAAGCTCATAATAAACACACTACGTGAATCCCAGCTATATAGAAGACGAAAATGTTAGAGGCGAAGTGTTGTACGTTGACATTTTACATGCACAATATGGTAACATAGCGCTGTATTTAGTCCCCTCTCCGGCGCTTCACATACAACTTACTTATCTTTCTCGGCAGGTTCGGTCTCCAGATTTTCACATGTGGGACTCGCGCCGGACGTTGCCGTTGGTCGGGTGAGTACAAAACGAAACCCAAGAGAAGTTTACCCGTGATCATATGTTAACCTGACAGCTTATCGACCAACTACTTCCTCATTTCACCTGCTCTCGAGCAGTGAAAGCAATTGTCAGCAGACGAAAATCGCCATTTGGCACAAAAACAAGAAGTAAACAATACCCATAACACAACGAAGTAAAGTTGAATGCACTGCGTTGAAAATTACGAAGAAACAAACATGAAACAAATATTATATGTAATATAAATAAAATAACGCATAAACAATGTGACGTAAACGTCGCAGTAAGGAAAATATGTAACGTATACATAAAATATGTACTTGTTTTGTCCCCACCATCTTAAAACCATGACGTTCGTCAAGATCCTGGTGATCGACAAAACCTGGTCACGTGACTGAGAAAACTTGCCCTACTGCAGCTCGAGAGCTTTTATAAACGTCTTGCGATGGCCAGTGGAAGTAATTAGTACCGACAGACGGCCGCGTGGCTATCTGCTCTTTCTTGCTTCCCTGTACCACACCGCGCACATACAGGCCAAATAACGAGGAACAGATAACAAAGTTACGCAATGGTTAGAGTCAATGTTTTTTTTTGTTAAAATAATTTTGCAACAATTTGTTTCAACGCCTTACGTGTACATTCTGTTCTGCTCCATGGTTATTGGTAGAGGTACGTCAATTTCGCGGATTCATCTGGCAGCAGCCTAGACTTGTCAGTCCTATACACCCACTGGCCACAATCGATTATCTATTGGCTTATAACCGTACAAGCAGGTAGCAAGCGATAGTACATCGCATTATTTCCTTATTTACTACTGGCTTGCAGTAGTCAAACGCGTTTCGTAACAGCTGCCAGCAAGTCACAGACCTGACAATGAAGTATACATAATTGGCGTTCAACCTGACCTGGAATGTATCTGCGAAATTTACGTACATCTAGTTATTGGCAGAATAGACGCGTCGCTCATTTTACTGTGCCAATCAGTACAAGGTTAATACGACGCCACAAGTCTATGATTTACAAGTAAAACCCTAAGGTACTGAGAATTAAAAACATCCAATAATTGGCCATGAAGCAGAGTTGCAGGTGTCCACATAAAATATTGAAATTAAGTACAGCAAAATTATTGTCACCAAAAATCTTTGGCTCTAGCAATGGTAAGTAAGGTTAACTGAACTAACAGTAAGACAGATATATGTTAGAAGTTTGGCAAGGGACGATTTCTGCCACTTGATGCACTGGTATCGGTATGAGGTGAAAACTGCAGACCAATCACAAAACTTTCCTGGATTGTTAGTTTCATGAAGTTGAAGTTAAAATTCGAAATTTGTTTGTTTTTCTCTTTAAAATTATATTGAATGACTTTTCTCTTAACCAAGCCTAGTTAGATATAATTGCAGTACTGTCTAGTGTTTTGTTAGAATATTTGCCGACAGCAGCGCTACTAGCGGCGGAATTACGCCCTATAAAGGGCGCCCGAAAGGGGGGCAGAGTGGGGCCTGAGCCCCCACCCCCTTACAGATGTACCACAATGTGTTTAGTTTTGTTTTTTTAATGAAACGTATAGCAAACTATTTGAACTTTGATAAGTTTCGTAATCAACGCTGTTTCATGTGTCGAAGTATGCCAGTGGCTACAAATTTATACACAGACTATATCCGTTCCTGTTGACATAAACAAAACATACATTATGATCTTGTCCCCACCCCCCTTACAATCTATAAGATGGGCACCCTTGCGCCCTATATCAATCTCTACCGTAAGAAAACACACATATTTCATCCCCCTGTAGTAAAATTAACCTTAGAGCAATGGCAGACAAAATTACGAATTGGCTACTTTTGAAACTTCACAACTTGAAAAATATTATATCAGAAAAAATAGACTCAGTGTTAACAATACATTATAGGACATATTACTCTCTAACATTTATCGTTTTGTGGGAAACCATTTTCGAACAATTATTTTGTGTAAAAAAGAAAAACTAGCATTAATTTTTGGTGTGGGAAGCTGGCAGTACAAGTACCTATAAATAGAGACAGGAAAATTTCGCGAATTCAATTACCTGCATGTTAGTTTCAACTATCCACAAGTCCCGACCATTTGTCAACTAGCTACTACTCAGTGGAACAGCAGACAATGTATGAATAGACGGGGTTTAAGTATGCATAGTATGATGGATTCTAGCATGCAGGTCATTGCATTCGCGAAATTTTCCTATCCATACTTATACAGTACACTATGAGCATGCTTTGTTTGGCCTGGCCGCGCAGAACCACGTCGACCGTGTTGGAGTTGTTGGGCGAGGGGCTGAGGGGAGGAGGCCGGGTGAATGGCGTCCTTGTGACAACATGAAGACGAATATCGAGGTCGTGAGTGCTTGCTCGGTAACCGAGACTTCGCCGTGGCCATCCTCGTAAATACGCGCTACGTGACAGTCGCTCCACATCACACCGTTCAGGCGCTGATCCATAGTGGTGGGGGGGGGGGGGCAGAGGCTCCGAGCCCCTTTTGACCTTTTATGTAGCTTATAGTTTATCTGTATAAAATATTACACATTTTTAAAGCGATGTATTTTTCTTTGTTTTGGAAATGCCTTAAATAGCACCATTTTGCACATTAAAAATTAAATTCTCCGAGGAGCGCCCCCGGACCGCCCGTTTTTGATTCGAGGTGTGGGGTAGCTTTTTTTTTACGAATGGCACCCCCCTCCCGCCCAAAACATAGAGTGAGTGAGAGATTTTGGTCAGCGGTTAACATCGAGGTCTTAAGCACCGGTGGGGGGAGGGGGGGTGATATGATGCGAGTATGGAGCAGCGCCGGAATAAAAGGGCGGGGGAAACGGGAGATCCCCGAGAAAATCCGCCGACCAGCGGCATCGTCCGGCACGATTCCCACATGCGAAAATCCGGGGACGTACCCCGCCGGGAATCGAACCCGGATCGCCTTGGTGGGAGGCGAGAGGTCTGACCCCTCGGCCACCGCGGCCCCAAATCATAGAGCTGGATCCTTTGACCTCGTTCGCTGGGTAGGCTGCGTTTTGTGTGTGTGTGTGTGTGTGTGTGTGTGTGTGTGCGTGTGTGTGTGTGTGAGAATACGAGGCAAAATATATGTGGTGTATATAATAGATTCACCTCTACGTGCAAGCCACTCTTAAGCCTAGTACATACAAACTGTTATTGGCTTTGAACAATGATGTGTACACCTTTTCCACGACTTGCACCGTGTGGCTGGCCGACTTGTATGCAAGTAGCTCTGCATTCCAGCTAGGATAGCTTAGAGGTAGTTTTAATTTTCATGCATCTTCTTGTGCAAGTCGTTTGTTTATATTTTCATTTGGCACATTTGCGTATGTTATTTTATCCTGATATTGTTTATTTGAAAGTGGAATACAAACTGAAGCCTTGTGTAGTAACGACAAATTTAGTTATCTGTTTCTATTCTGTAAGTAACTGATGTCCGTAATTTAAAACGGCAAATTCCATATCCTCGTTAACGACGATAATATACACATGTAAATATAAAAAAGGGTTTTCGTATTTCCGAATTGTTTGGCATGTAGGTTTATTCAAGCAAGCATGCAAGTACTACTATGTCTATAATACGTTCGTGGAACATGTATAGAAGAGGTGTAAACCTTCTTGTTCAAGAAAGATAACAATGTGTACTAGGCTTTAAACAAGAGTGCAATACTTAATAATTTCCTTTTTTCCAATGAGACTTTTGAAGATGACTATATTATTTATTTGTGGGAAGTACGGTTTAAGTCCTATGCATGTTTTTTTTTTCCAAGTTTTTCCTCAGATACTGCAGTAAAAAAACTAAGCAAATTTGAGTATGTTTTAATTTTAAAGGTAACATAATTTTTGAGGCAATGTCGTATAGGGTTATGCGGGGGTAAGTGGTCAGACCGCTCGCTTTTAATCCGGGAATTAGTGTTCGATTTTCGGCGGAGTCTCTCCCAATGTTTGCTAGTGGAAACGTGGCGGACATTTTGGATTTTCTCGGTGTACTCACGCTCCGCCTTGCATTTCACAGCTGCTCCATCCACACTTCTTATCGTCCACAGCAATATCTCTTCTCTCCAGTACACTTATCATTAAGCAAATATTAGATACCGTAAAGTGGGTATACTTTGCACCAGCATGGGTAACTTTGCACCACCAAAATATTTGTTTCTAGGTCGTTTGGTGAAATAAAGACACATCCCGACTGGGTACTTTTTATAATTTAATACCATCGAATACAATCACTTGTCTTTCAACTATCAATATATAAAATATATATTTCGGTGGTGCAACGTTACACATGCTGGTGCTAACTATACCCAGTTTACGGTATCATAAAACACTGTCATTACTAGAGACCTGAACAATTCCCAGGTTCACTGATCTGTAGGCTAGCCTCCAAGAACATATGTATTCAAGCAGACAACATCTTCTCATTAGCTGCTCGCTGACACATTGGTACCGTGACTAGGTATGCATTTAGTTGCTTCATTATGATTGGCTCAGGGTCCTCCAAGGAGGAGTCAAAACAAGTCTAGGACCAATAGCGAAAGTGGTGCGAACTTACAGTTCTTTGAATTCTAGCTTGTGCCCGAAAGAACACACGAATTATTCCGGCCCCTTAATCGTTATTGTAGACCAGAAATGTCATTAAGGGTGTTCAAGTGCGATAAAATCATGATTTTATATTTTTATGAAATAGTGTTAGTTTTGTAGACGATACTATTGAGTGTAGTTTCCTCTTACGAAACAATTTTAGCTCGCATAGTTTTCTCATAACTGTGCGTCAAAGTCAGCATTTGCTTGTTACTCTGCCATGCAAATAGTGAAAACCAATCAATCTACTTAAACGAAATAATTCACTGTGAATTTACATCCCATTAGTTATGCAACAAAACATTTTTAAACCCACATTGCTATATTTGAATTTTTTTGAAAAAGTTCAAAAGTACAGAAAAAATTAACAAAATTCAACATTTTTTAAAAAATATAAAACTATTTCGCGGGATGTTTCTTGATGTTTTATTACATAGCCCATGACATATTATTTCACTGTGAATTATTTCACTTACATAAGCCAACCGGCTTTCTATATTTGCATGGCAGCAGAACAAGCAAATTTTGACTTTGACGCACCGTTATGAGAAAACTATGTGAGCTAAAATTGTTTCGTAAGAGGAAACTACACTCACAAGTATCGTCTACAAAACTAGTGATATTTCATAAAAATATAAAATTATGATTTTATCGCACTTGAACGCCCTTAAAGGAGACGCTAGATTTGGAACTCCTTAATATGTGAGTGACTCCCGTGGTTAAGCCACTGCTTATCAAACTCATCATTGATGACACTCACTGACTCCAGCGCTACCTTGTTACATGTCGTACAACCGGCCACTCACTGTAGCAGCAGCCAATGTACCAGTAACTGAGGCCTCAGTGTACACAAAACTGTGGAGTTATGGCACGCAAGGCGTTGAACCCGCAACATTTCCGTGTCTCCAGTCATTACATAGCAAATTTAAAAACGATTGTTGGAGACCATTATGAAAAGTCGTAACTACGAATACGTCTTGTGAAATGCTAGTAGTGATGGAAAGGAACGCCTAGTACACAATGTTATCTTTCCTGAACAAGAAGGTGAACAACTAACAAGTCGGTGTTCACATCGATGTATGCAAGCCCCATGAACGTATCATATACGTAGTAGTTCTTCTATGCTTGCTTGAATGTTTCTATACGTCAAACAATTAGGAAATTTGAGAGCTCTTTTTTGGAGTTATGATTATCACGGAGGTAGCTTAAGAGGGTTCGGTACATAATTCAACGCTAAAAGCATTAATCTGTAACTGAAGGTTTCTTGAAGCCAATTTGCGAAAATTAAACAATAGCCATCCTAGGCAATAGTTTTAGCCAACGTTTTAAACAAAATAGTTTCCAGTGTTGTGAACTTCTGAGGTGCAATCTGTGACACCGGAACCTCGTGCATTTAACTGCGGCGCAAGAGATCACGCGTAACGAATTAGTAATTCTTGATAAATATTTACTAATAAAGTTCGCAAATACCATTATCTACTATTGTCATGGAGCAGTTTATCCATGGCCATACTGGCTTCGAAAAAGCGTAAAAATCAATTGATGTTTTCAGCGTTTATTTATCTAGCACGCACTCTTAAAATTCTGGTGAAATTCACTGAGAACAAGTGGAAATTATTTTTAAATAAGTAGCATTTAGTCGCTGAAACAATCAATATGGTTCCACTGATTTCAGTTGGGGCCACGGTGGCCGAATGGTCAGACCACTCGCCTCCCACCAAGGCGACCCGGGCTCGATTCCCATCAGGGTCGGTCCCCGGATTTTCGCATGTGCGGTTTCGTGAAGGACGATGCCGCTGATCGGCGGATTTTCTCGGGGATCTCCCGTTTTCCCTGCCCTTTCATGCCGGCGCTGCTCCTCACTCACTTCACGCCATCCCTCGCCAGCACTGAAGACCTCGATGTTGAGCGCTGACCAAAATCACTCACTCACTACACGTTCCGTTCGAGCTAGAGATATGTCTAGCACTAAGGTTAAGGATAATTTTTATCGCAACCACTAACACACATTTTCGAGATAACCGTAAAAACGTTTACACAGTAGAAAAATATTGTACATGTTTCTAATAATAAAGGCGGCGGAAACAGATGGACAAGAGGGCCATGCTCTCTCATAATTATATAATTGTCTACTTTACGTAGGGAATAATTAAACGGACTGTTTACCACTTAGTATAATTATTTGAAACACTACTGTGATATTAACATGCATACTTTAAATATCTGTTTAAAACTAGTTTAACACGAACTTTTTCTTTGATGAATGTATAATCTTTATTCTTGACAGCCTAACGACGAACACGTACCATTGTCCCTACAAATCCCCTATATTCCTGCTCCAGGGGTGGATACAGCTTTGAATCCTGGAGGGGGCTATGCCTTAAAAACGAATGCTCTCTTCAAGGAATTGTAATATTTTTAAGAATAAACTATGCTTTCAAATGTGCAGATATAAAATTAATTAGGTAAATTTTTGAACTTCTGCTTTCATATTGTCGGAACAAGTGATTGTGTTGTTAATTATGTGTTGTCTTTCATAAAGTTCTAGGAAAAGTATGAGTTAACATTTTCAATATTTGATTTGGCACTTATTTGGTTTCATATTTTTGAAGCAGTCCCGGGAGGTGCCATGGCCCCTATGCCCCTAACCCCCCTCTGGATCCGCTAACGTCATATTATAATATTAAATGATGTTTGTTAGCGAGGGCGCTATCGAACGCGGATGTGAGAACACGAGATAGGGCCAGAGAACTCGCCATTCTACGGTTCAGTCCCGCCAGGGGTCGTATTCCAGTATATGTACTGTACATAGGCGTCAGTCTTCGCCGTGAACCATCAGTGTAGCGATATTCTGAGGGCGAGGTTCCTATGCTGGTCGCCCGTCATTTATAGAGAGCCTTTCATGGTTACAGATACACTGCACCGTCATATGCTCTATCCCACGATCGAGTGAACTGGTTTGACAGCTCACAAATGTCATTTCAGAATCGGAATCCAGGATTCGTGTTTGTGTGTGAGTGTGTGTGAGGGGAGGGAGGGATGGGTTAAGAATGAAAATTTTATAAAAGAATACTGATCCCCGTAGTTAAAGCTAAAGGGTCCAGGGGCCCTTCCCCGGGAAAATTTGATTTCGAGTTGTAAAATGGCGCTATTTTTAAGCAGTTTTAGTACATAAACATTTAATATACCAGTAGAGCAATAATACTAACATTTTTAGTAATGAAACTGTAATTTGTCCTTCTGGCGGAGGAGGGGTGGAGACAAACCCGGGACCCTCTCCTGTCAGCGCCACAGGTAAAGTGAAATTGCGAGTGAAGGTGTAACGATCATGACAACCCGGTAAACACTGCAAAGCAAACAGTTGATATTGACTATAACACTGAAGTATGCCAGCAGAACTGGTCACAGTTCACTCGTTGGTGGGATAAACTACGCTTTCGAGAGGTCGCGGGTTCATTCTGACCATCCTGACATGTTTCCCAAAACCACTCCGGACGAATACTAGGCTCACACCTAACTACACGCCACAGCCGATTCTTTTCTTTTCGTGAAATTCTACTAGCCTAACACTGTACTTTTTAAAACTTCATATCCTAAAACGATTTGCTGAATTTTTATACGTGCCTTTAAAAATGACTTCCAGGGATGCAAACTTGATTTACAAGATATTAAACAGTGTTCTCTATTTAAGACGTGTACATTTAAATGTAAAAAAAAAAAAAAATAGAACTGGTATAGCACAAAAAACGATACGGTTGCCATTCCACATCTAATCAAATTTAACTGCATCGCTAACAGATCCGAAGTAAATAAAGTATCGTTCATATCCATTCCAGACCATAAAGAACTACGTGTTAGCTTAGTGGGAGGAGAGATAACATAGACTTATGATAAATAGTACGATATTAGTGACTTGTGTTGATGTAGGTTGAAAACTATACGTGTACACTTGTCGGTATTGCTTGCCCACCATAGTTCAGCGATCATGAAGGCCGAGATGCATTTCTTGCTTCATATAGTATTTTAAAAACTTTATCGCACATATAAATAAATAGATTATATGTATATATCAATCTCTATGTATAATAGAGAACACTGACTGACCGTTTGACTGACATCAAGCTGCATCCCAAACCACTTAACCTCTAATCGTGAAATTTTTTGTGTGATTTCCCCTCGTGTCGTAGGCGAGCACTAAGAAGGGATTTTTCGAAATTCGACCTCAAAGGAGGTGAATAAGAGTGAAATGTATTCCCGAAGAAACGTCGTTAGAGCTCGAACCCGACGGCCTATCATCGTGATATTTACTTTAATAGGACACACATAAAAATGCATATTAGCCAATTTAATGATTTTTCAAAATTCGACATTTAAGGGGATGAAAAGACCATAAATGTGTTTCCGATTAACTATCGATATCTATCGAATCCTTAGGGATATAGAGTTGGTATTCACTTCAAAATGTTGCTTAAGTAAATATCCAAAAACCAGTTTTAGGATTTTTTGAGATTCGACCCCCAAGTATTAAACAAGGGCAAAATGTGTTTTTTTATTAATCGTCTATATCACTGAAACGCAACTGACTATCGTCTTGATTTTTGCTTAAATTGGTTACGTATACAAATGTCTATGACAGGACTCCAAGACGTTTACAAATTCTTTCATTAAGGGTGTGAAAATACGTGAAATGTGTATCCATATCTATCGAACCAATCGAGATATCAAAGTGCTCTCAGACACTTAGGAGGTGAAAAGACCTGGAATGTGTTTCAGATAAATCTTCGATATATATATATATATATATATATATATATATATATATATATATATATATATATATATATATATATACACATACGATTATACAATATTTTAGCATGTGTTCATATATTTTTTGCCTTAGAGCCATGTCGGGCCTCGAACCAACGACCTCCATAACAGTAACAAAATTACAAGCATTTTATATAGTGTTATACAAGAGAAACGTGTAGGTAATATTTCAGTAAACTGTTTTTTTTTTGCAGTAAATATCCCGAAATAACCTCAAGGGTTTTAGAAACTGTCACTACTATCAGAATGGTATGCATAGATTAAATGAAAAAACATATTTAAAAAATTTATTTATGACGTCTGGTATAAAACACAAGAAACATTTTTTAAATGCTTTAATGTGTAAATGATTTTGAATTAATTATCTGCCATTATTTTGCGCTTGTTTTCATAGGTTGTGAATTATTCATGTAGGCCTAATATTCTCGTATAAAAATGAAACAAGTATTTTGGTTATGATCCCCCGTTACGGCACAGAAATATAAATATAATGTAGCCGTGTAGGAGCGGTTTTTTACGGGATAAAATAAATGGTTACCTACACGATGGCTGAAATGTCCGATGACATACAGACGACTGGCTAGAAATATAAAATAACGTGTGCTGCCTTCTGGTTGGAGGTATTTTCATATCCGAGGTCTAGAGTCGGCGGAACAGTAAGGACGATCCTAATACGTGCATCGGGTACGTCGTAAAACAGTTTAACGAAAATTCATAGTTACATATTTGCACAGCGTAGTGATCGCTTTTTAGACGTTACTTAGTTGTTACTACGTTTTCCAGTTGTAAAATTTGTTTTAACTCTCATAGTTTTCCCATAGTGACATGCCAGTCAAAAATTTGCAAGTTACGGGAACATGGTAACAACAAAAACCAAGTTTCTTACTAGAATGAAATAATTTACACTGAAATGAGACATTATGTTTAATATGCTAAAATATTAAAAAAATACACAATGAGATTCCTTTGGATTAAAAAAAAAATCTGAAAATTTTGACAATTTACTTCATTTATGGCAATTTTTTTAAAAAATTCAAAAGGCCTGTTGTGTGTTTTTAAATATTTTAGGATATTGCCTATTATATATAATTCCAGTGTAAATTATTTCATTCGAGTAAGATATTTGGTTTTTTGTTATTACTATAGTATGTTCCCGTATCTTGTGAATTATGACTTTAGCATGCTGTTATGAAAAAAAAAACTGTGAGAGCTAAAAAATGTTTACAAGTGGAAAATATAGTCCATGTAACGTCTATAAAACTAACACTTTATGTCCTGCAGATATAAAATTATGCATTTTTGCCACGTGAACAGCCTTAAAACACTTATATTAAGGACGGGTTACTATTGACGGCGAAGGGAAATTACTAACGCTTATACTACGTTATTCCACTTTCCTAATGATATGGGTCAAGCGTCCTGATGTCGCTGGTTTAATAAGGTCATAAACCTACTAGACGTGAGACGATACGCTATACTTGAGACAAAAGCTGCCTTATGCCCGGTTAACGAGGAAATTCTTAAAACTGCCTAGCCTCAGTTGGAGTACGCGATGGGCCAGGAGATGACCGTCATCTGCTAGTTGCGTGGTAAGTGCTGTCCCGTCCCCCCTTCATCACTCTCAACACACAACGATCTTACTGGCTTCCGAGGAACTTGGAATTTGCCTCTAATTCAAGGATCTTCTCGTTTGTCGAGTAGCCTCCCCCCTCCCAACTACTCCACGGATGATTCGAGTCGAGGACGTTGCTGATGGCCGGTGGTGTTCTCGGTGTGTTCCACGGTTTCCCCGTCACCGTTCCGTCGCCTCTCCATCCAAGCCTCATCTCACCTCGCCCACTCTGGCCGGGAGAAACAAGTGTTCGGGCAGGAGAAAAAAAACATACATGTTCTTGTTCATCAAGCTTACGCCAAATCTAGTATAATATTTCATTGCTTGATGTTTTCCGTTAGTCGCTTGGTCCTTATCCACTATTCCAGCTGTATTTAAAACACTGGCAGCACGAATCCAACCCATCTGGCCGCGGAAGACCGAATCGATTAATCTCAGCGGCTACGGCCTGCCAATGCTACTCTGTAATTTACATAGAGGGTTATTCCGGCGATGAATTTCTTTATACAGTGGAACCTCGTTAATACAAACCCTGTTAATACAAAGTTCTCATTAATACAAAGCGATTTTTATTCCCCTTGAAATAGGACAAGAAATGAAACAATTACTTCAATGTTTAATAAAATTTTGTTTTTGCATTAAACCATACAATATCAAGTTCTCAAGTAAAAGGAAGTAATTGTGGTGAAAAGACTATTTGATTTGTGGGAATAAACAAAGTGACCAAAATTTTAGAAACTTTTTACAGTTTTCGTAAACACCTGTAATACAAACCTCATTATTACAAACAGCCAAAATTTTGGTTCCTTCAGGTTTGTATTAAAGAGGTTTGACTGTAATGAAATTTTTGCTTTGTCCCCCCCCCCCCTCAACCTGCGCTTGTGTCAGTGTTAAGGAGTCCTCAAGTCTCTTCTGCCACAACTTTGCTTCGACTGGAAGGAAGATACCTCTTTGGTTTACACCAAGCATAGGGACCGCCCTTGAGTCCTCGACTAGAGCATTGACGGCGTTGCAGCGTGTCACGCGTATTATTTTTCACGTGAAACCGTTTAGCTTATTCCTATTATGTTTATCTACGAAAAGAACACACACTTGAAACTATGTTTGTATGTTTTAAAAAATTCAGCTCGGTTTGTAAAACATGATTTTCGGGCCTGTCAATATGACTAAAAACGTTTTTTTTTTTTTTTAGATTGCTGTAACTCCGAAAGTATTACCTGAATTCGTAAAGTGCAAAGCGAGAGGCATGCGTTGGTCTTTACAACCATGTGGCAAGAAACATTATCCAGACTGCCCTCCACTAGGATTGCATTACCCTCTTGTTTCACTGAGCGTACTCGATGAAATACTGGGGCCTTATGTTCTGCCATCAGTGTCCTTCCCTCTGTAAGATGTCGTCCTGACTCATAACCACAGCTATTGGGTAGCCATTGTGTGCACTGGGCTCGCAGATGTCCGGGTCGTCCGCATGTCCAACACTTGAGTCGTCCTTCTGGTCGCTGACAAGGCACAGCCGATGGCTGGGTAGATTTGGCAGTCTCATGTTGCACCTGGTCAATGTTATTTTGTTGCAGCTGCTTGCATTGGGCTCTCAGGTGTCCACGTCGCCCGCACATCCAACACTTTGGTTGCCTCTGTGGTCGAGAGCTAGGTGTGACTGAAGTAATTCTATTCATGAGTT
>PNEQ01064485.1:15344-32820 GCA_003012365.1 Medauroidea extradentata | reverse complement strand
AGATGATGAAGAAGGCGAACTTGAAGATAAAGGGTTTGAGACAAAAACTGTGAACACACTGTTGCAGTACGCGAAGTGTGTAATCAATCCTGAGGTAAATGACTTAGGCCTCCTTGAAGAAAATATTTTAGAATGGCTTCATGTTGACGTCGATGTTCCTGTTGTCCATCATTTTACCGACCAAGAAATTATTGAATCGGTAACAGGTGCAGAAAAGAATGAAGGTGGCGGCAGCGATGATGAAAAACCACCCGTGAAAATCTCGCAGGAAAAGTGTCTAGAATATGTGGAAGGCTTAATAGCCGGCATGCAGCAGCACAGCTATTTCACGGAACAGCAAATAATGTCTTTGTACGTGATACAAAAGCGGTTGATTAGTGAGAAGCCGAAATTAACACAACGCCTCACGGATATGTTTACAAAAATACCCGCCTCTAAGTCGACGCGCACTGAAGAGAATGATGCAACAGCCGGCACAAGCGGTACGCAGGCACTTCACACGACATATTCAGACTTAAGTGACAGTGATTAATATCTGGTAAACAGGAACCAGTTTTGTTTACATGCCGTTTCCTGCAGTGTAAAATCATTAAGTATTTATTTTGTGTTGTGTTGTTAGTGTAACTATGTACATATGTGCACATTTAAATACATTTCATGATGAAAACGTATGTCACGTTACAGTGTTTTTCACTAAGGGATGATAATCATCAAGGATGGTAACATTCGTGCACGACGTGACAGTCGTATCTGTTGTGTGTCGGTGACCTACATTTCAAGGGTGGGCTAGGCGAGAGAGGGGAACAAAGGAATGCAGGGGCGCTTGAGCAGCTGGCAGCGGAGCGCCGGGCGGGCAGGAAACAGCGTTGCCAGATGGCTTTAGCGCACGCTGCGTTCCTTGGGTATGTTTAAATATTTTACTATGTAAAATTTTTTAGTACTAAGTACATATAGTGTAAAATAAAATTCAATTAACAGTTTATGTATATGTACACCATGTTTTTATAGTACTTTCGGTACTTAAATACAAATATACCTAATTTGTTTACAAATCAAAAAAATTATGTTTTATCCGAACAATTCAGAAAACCGAACCGGTTCGTCCCCCGACTAGTTCGGATAAGCGAGGGAAGAGTGTACTTGCAGGTTTTTACTTGCTGGTAAAAAAGCTCAAAACACTTCACAGCATACAACGTAAGCTGCCGCACTTTACAATTTTATTGACCCACCATATTGTACACCCTATATTTTCACATCTGAATTCACAGCATGAAAGCGGTTCTTTATCTCGGGAGTATAAAAAAAGGTTCTTTAAGGGCACCGTCTACTAGAATCGTGAAGAGGCGTGCAGACCTTTAACAATCCTGATTTCATTCGAAAACCATTTAACACGTCGTGCGGTTAGGCTACGAAAAACATTTAAGGACCTCAGTACAAGTATATAATTTTGCCATTAACTGCTATCGTTCCTAACAAGTATTTTTTTGAGTGTGAAAGTGACCGAATCGGGACTTTTGATGCTGATTTTTATTTAAGAGTAATCATTATCACGATATTCTAAATATTATTAACCTGTAGAGAGACTTTTCCAGGGTAGCCACTCATTGCAACAAAGAAAATTCCCTGGTTTTTCCCTGATTTCCCAGATAGAAAATCAAAAATTTCCCTGACTTTTTGCAAGTATGAAAAGAACATTGCGGCATTTCATTCAACACATTTTCCAATCAAGATAAATATTTTAAGACATTTTTGACACTACCGTCAGTGAACTTGACAAAACATTCATCAGAAATAACTACGAACTTGACAAAGTAGTATAATCACACGTACTTAGCGGTAATTTTTTCAATAAAAATGTTATAATGCTCTCAAAATGACATAATATTCCTTATTGTGATTTTTGAGGTAGCTCAAAATGGACGAGGCAAGAAAATTCCCTGAAATGTCTCAGATTAACCAAAATTCCCTGACATTTCCAGGTGACCACTATTTCCCTGATATTTCCAGGTGACCACTATTTCCCTGATAATTCCAGGTTTTCCAGGTGGGTGGCCACCCTGCTTTTACCTTTTGTCGCGTAAGATAAAATTATATGGTCACCGCTAAGTCCCATAGTAAAAACAGTTCGGCGGGAAGCTTGCACGCCAGTTCAGCGCTTGGCTCGCTGAGGCGACATGGTATATGATGCGCGCTTCAAGGTCGACCATACAGCTCAGTCGCTTGAGCCTCTCGTATGCGTGTAGACGTAGACGGCGTCCTTAAGTAGTCTATTAGATTCTAAAAATAATTCAGTTTAAAAACTCAAATTTAAGGTTAATTTTTTTCAGCCCTTTGAGAGACAAACCAATAGATTACTGTATCTGATCACGTACAAAAAATTGTGATTACAGTATATAGTGTTGAAATACCTACTCATCTTGTTCAACCTGTAGCATCAGGGTTTACCTTCAATGACATTGACCGAGAGAAAAATAAACAAAACTACCAGAAAATGATTTCCTATAAAGAATAAAAGTGAATATTACAATATTAAAATGAGATAAGTTTCTCTACAATCTTAAGGTAATTAATGAAATACACAACTGTGATATTGTAAACTAGTTTATTGTGAATACATCTACAAGTGAACACTTAAGCTACGCACGCACAGTCCATACATTTAAGTTGTCCCGACAGGCAGGCAGTGTTAAGTCACAAACTATCAGCTAACAAGATACACCACGAAAGTTTGTACAATACACCACTTGTTGATCAGAGAATACATCAACACCGACATTCACATATTCATGTCAGGCAAATCTGTAAGCCATCCAGGAAACCAATGAAAAACTGTCGGTTCATTAAAAAGTTCTCATGTATAAAAAAGAAGCTAGTAGAAAAATTTGAGAAAGAACACAGTATGGTGAAGATTTCTGCCAAGAAAACAAGAAACTTTGCATGCGAGACGATGCTGGTTCTGTAGCTGGCTGTTGTACAAATGCAACAGCTGGTGTCTACCTACCATAAACCTGACCATTCCAACAAAATTAATATAGAGATTATTTAAAAGTACACAGGGTACAAACACAGATCAAATACTGCAAGCAACAGAGTTTTACAACAAGACTACCTTCGCACAGCAACAGAAGATGCCAGCATCGTCCCACCCTAGTAGTGTGAGAGGCAGCCGAGGAGCCTCGCCTGCTCGACCAGCACCAGCTGTGTATAACTGCACACACAATCTCTACAGCACACTGACACTGCGATACATACAAATATTACACTCTCCTCTTCAGAGAACCGGCTGGGCTCGGAGCGTGGCTCCGGAGATTCACCACCGCCGCAGCCTCCAACGCACCCGGACTGGCCGGTGCAGGAATGTAACGTAAACATTACTTACATTAGGTACTCAAATGAAAAGTTCACAACTCGAAGGAAGATGAACAAGTTTTAAAAACAAAGACACAGCAATAAAATCAATAAATGCACTCTTCTGCAGTGTCGATTAGTATAAAACAGAAAAAAAATGACTCGTGAGCATCAAGTAAAAAAGACGAAGTGACAAGACGGACTTTCCCGCCGTTGCAGACGCTGGTTCCCAGAACTCTAGCTCCGACAAAGAAACTCACACACGAATACAGATACTTGTTAAATTAAGAGTGATTTGTTTGTTTGGCCGAGCACAAGGAACTGCCATTAAGCGGTCGCCTCCGCTTCACCATTGGCTTCTGCACTGTCCACCTTGTCTTTTTCGTCAACCTTAGCCTTCTTCTCGGGAGTGACAACATCCCCAGGCCCATCTCCACCGCTTTTCCTCTTGGCCGACGCCACTGGCGACGACGCTGCAACACAAACAGCAGTTTCAAAACACTAATGTTGCAACCCTGTAACTTGACCTACACCACTTTCTACAACATGTGTGTTCGAAACACATGTTAACTTCTTCAGACATTTAACAGAGATCGCTGGTTACAAATCAGTAGAAAAATTATATACAGTGGAACCTCTATTAAACCCCCATATATTGAATGTCTGCATCTATGGAACACTTTCTGTGGTCCCATTTTTTATTTGTCTGCATTTCAAGTCCACATCCATTGAACGTCTGCATGTACTGAAATGTTTTGTCCATCCCCTAAGAAACTAAGGATAGAGGTTCCACTGTACATAAAAAAACTTATTTTCTACATTTTTGAGGTGACTAATTGCTAAAAATATGTATTTACTAAACCAGAACACATTTTGCAACAATTGTATAAAAATTTATCACTGAAGGGTTTAATGAAGACATTTAAAGACGTGCAGTTACTACAGAGTACCATTACACATGGTATAAAGTTGGAGGACAATTCCAAACATTTCGCAAAAGCTTTCAGTAGTAATTTTGCAAAAAATCTGTATTTTTCCGTAGTGAATGTATTATCTTAAGTCCAAGCTACACTGACCATAAAGTCCGTAGTAAACCACCATATTTCGTATAAACTACAGATAATCCGTAGTAGTTGGCACCTCTAGAGTAGGCAACAGCATTGAACATAGGAAGATGATGTGTTATAAGGTTAAACCCAGGATATTTGTGAATATAAGTTCCCGTTGCATTAATTCAGCATTACTGTTGGATTGTAGTAAGGCTCTCACTACTCCGGTAGTAACACAAGCGTCAAAGTCTATATTATAAGATGCTGTACGAGCAACGACTAGCCTGTCCAGTAAAGTCATAAGTTTTACCAGCTAGAGCCTTTTTACGGAGTCCACCCTCAATATAGACTTCGGTTCCTGCTTTACTACCACAGCAGTGAAAGACTTAGCACAATCCAACAGTAATGCTGAATCAATATGATTGTAACTTGACATCACCTGGCCTCAAGCCTTTGATAACTACACCATAGTTTTAATTCTGCAGCCTACACAAGATCGCATGCTGGTCGCTAGAACAACCAATAACTGCCCACCATCTTAACAGTACCTATCCACTCTTCAGCTCTATAAACAGACTTGTGCGACAAAATGTAGCAATATTGAAGTTTCTAATTTTCTTTTGGATGAACAAAAGCAAAACTTCACACATCACTTAGATATTTGCAAAATGCACTTTAGTTGCAAAATATAACTTGTATCGTATTTGATAATTTAAGAATGTCTCTAAGTTATGACTTGGTTGGAACTTTGAAGAAGAAAAAAAAAGGGGGGGGGGAGAGATAAACACGTGGCTCAGCTGCAGTGAGACAGGATGCAAGCTGCATGTGACTATCTGACAGTTATAGGGTAGGGAGGTGGTGCAGCAGCTACCACTTCTATAAACAAGCCTGTGTGTAGCTTTGCTTTGGGCCGTTGGGGCTACAAGCGATAGCTCACGTGGCAACAAGATCAGACTTGTTTTGAAAAGAAAGGCTAGAATGTGTTTTAGACTCGCAAGTAAACTTTTTTTCAAAACATTTGCAGCTATAAAAGTAGGGTGCGTTTTAAGACTTTAGTAAATTCGTTAAGGGCCGTATCTTTTAAACGGCTTTCCAAAGCGTTAGCAGACAATTCACCTGGCAGCTTGCCAACTACTCTCATCCTATCAACGATTTTCGGGAGCTTGCCAGCTGAAAGAGCTTCCACTTAAAGTGTAAATATGGCAACATAGCACCACTTTTCTTCCATTGGATAGTATGCAGAGTGAATATACAGGAACGCACGCTGCAATTTTTGATCGTCTTTTCTGACATTCCACGTTTGTTGTTCGTATCTGAGATGATATTGTCTTTGGATTTAGGTTAGAATGTAAAAGGAATATTTTTAGTGAAGGTTAAATACAGTTAAAGTAGTATTTGTAAGGGATTTTTTCAGGGAGTATAATATTGTGTTTGCATGGAGAACAGCACAGATTTTACAAATGCTTAAAACCAACGTTTGTATTGTTCAATAAAGAAATACATTAAATGGAAAATAAAAAACCAACCATGGAATAACCTGTCACACGAGTCGCTTAATGAAAGTACTAGAATATTTTTATAATTTAATAGTTTGTTTTTACAGTTGACATATATACTGCAAGAAACTAGCAAATATATATATTAAGATCATAAACACGTCAGATAAAATGTGTACATACAGAAAATATTTTTTGTTATGTGTTTACCGTCCTTTTCTTGCATAACACTTCTTATTTCTACGCAAAATTCTCCCTTATTTTCGAAACAAATGTAGAAAAAATGCAAACATATACACATGCAGTAACAATTTTGGTTTGTGAAAAGTCTCACCTTGTAGTAAACGCTCCATGTAATATTGCATAGACTTTAAACAGATCTAGTATATTTAGAAGTAGCTTATGTTTATTGAAAACTTTCAAATACATAATTCCTAAACTCATTCCAATCAAGAATATATTTTAAAATGTTGCCTTGTCTTATGAAACAAGTATCATTTAACAGGTTATTCCAGAGAAGATCTGCCGCCATTTTTATAAAGACACCATGAAAACAGCTTAACAGGCTTTCGAATCCTCGTCTGACCACATTCACTTGAAAGTGGATGGCTCTTCACTTCCAAACAGGCAACCAACCAACGAAAGAGGTTTATAGTGTGTGTTTTGGCCGAAACAGACATTCGGTAGTAGGATAACAACCTAAAGCAGTTTATAGATACGGCCCTTAGTGTTGCAAAACTAGTGGAACTGAGGGATTGTTTACATCACAGCAAAACTTTCGTTCTGTTTGGATTCATAACATTCCTCCCACTTTACAATGACAAACAGCCACAATTTCTTGTTTCTACACATTTGATTTTCCATCATCTATTTTATAATCATTGACATTACCCCAACTATATTCCTGTCTTCAGACTACTTGTAGACGAAATATTTTATTGCAAGTAGTTATACTGACTAAAAGGTATCACGTGATATTCCTTTACTAATTGCCTATTACTATTAATCTAACGAGTTCTTAAGTGGGCATGCAGTTTACATTAAAATAATATAAACCTGTGATTAGCATATTTTTTTAAGTGTAATGTTAAATTAATTTCAACATATCAATTTGAAAAAAAATTGTAAAAAGCAATATTTTAAAATGATGTAAGTACATCACCCACATGATAAAATGTGTCAACCTGTCAGATACTTTTAGTGGAACATGTCAAGAATATCCAGTGCTGGGCTCACACAAGTTGGCACTACTGCTGCGAGCCGTCTGACGTTAACAAAGCTGTGGTGAAAGTGAAGAGGGTATTTGAATACAAGAAAGCATAGCCATCACTACTTGAAATTATAAAATGAAAGCGGTAGAATAGAGAGGTATGTGTATTTAGAATAGAATGTAGAGAAAATGATAGTGTTGTTGAACTAGTACAGAAAAGAATAACGTTGATGTAAAAGCTGAAAAAGATAATATGCAACATGAAAGATTACCGATACCCTTTCACCGCACAGAAAACATAGCTTATTGGCATATTCTGTGGGCAGTTCTCTCGTTAGTAACACCGTGTAGGTGAAACCAGGATATATAAGTTAATGTTAATGAAAATCTCAGGCTTCAAATAAAACATGTAGATTTAGCAACAAACCTCGGCTTAGCAGTCTTAGAATACATAAGAACTCCTACTCATACCTCTGGCCTTGGCAGGCATGTAGCTAGGAATTTGGGAGTGTGGGTTACTTGTAAAAATTGTAACATACTAAATGAGAAAAAATGTAATTTTTACGTCAATTTCTGTAGATCCGTTGTAAATGAACACCCCAATTTTAACAAAAAGTCTCCCCCACATATCTTCCCAAACATTAGCGTGGAAAACAACTTGCAACAAGTTACCAGGAAATGTCAATCTATATCCTCACCCTCCTTGGTGGAAAAATAACTTGCTGACATCTAACCTGGAACCCTCCCCTTCCCCTAGCCATTATCAACTCACTTTCACGCATATACTAATGCCAGTAAAGATAATCTCTATTACAGTGTGCACAACAGGAATTTTAGTTTCCTGTATCTACCGACACACAACCACTGTTATTTTTCGAATTTTGGGAGGTTTTAGTAGGTTATTCAATTTTCCTAGTGAAGTGAGAAACTTCTTGTGTTGCAATCTCCTCCAGGCTGTAGGGTTTCTGGTGCGGACGGTTTGGTCAGATCATCGGCATAATGGAATATATCAGCAATGTAGGTGATTGATGCACATTTGCCTTTGTCTGCATCCAAGATGATACAAGAGGGTCTGCTAATAGTATTGCGCCATGGCAAAGAGAGAGAATGTGCGTGCGCACACACAAGCTGAGTGAATCCAAGATAAAAAGAATGAGGGGGGATGCATTATCAGCACTACGCATCAGCCAGGCAAGCGTTTGTAAAAGTAAACAACTGTGCAAAGGGTAAGAACGACATAAGTGACTTAGTTTGGACTCATCAGCGCCGTTTTTGCATTAACTCGACTCTCGCCTTACACACTCAATATCAGGGCATGTCATCATTAAAAGGGCATAAGTACCGAACTTAGTCCAGCACAAAGGTTGTCTTCAAATTTCACTTGATATTCATTATTTCCGTGTTGCAAAGGATAGTACACCTGCCTCGCGGCCTCTGAAAAATTTATGTTGCGCGCGACACTTATTTTATTTTCTTTTGACAAGAGTCTTGTAAACCTTATAAGTGTATTTTTCCACGCAATGCTACGAGCATCAATAAGATGTCTGCCTATTGATATAAATTTAAACTTCATCTTAAAATTAGATAGAAACATGTACTCTCAGAGTATCATGGAGGTTGACAGTTACACACACGAAAAGGACGACACATTTTGCACGGAAGCGCGAAGTGCTACGTTTCGCCACGCATGGCTTCGTCGGACGAAGAGAAGACACTGTACTGCAATATGGTGGACGGTAATCGGTTAACCTAGCGGCCAGGAAGTGAACTAGAGGGGTAGACGGCAGTTTTGAAAATGAATTGTTATCGTAGGTTGAGGCCAGTTGGCTGTCTGGATTTTGTTATGTATTGGTGGGCCAGTTTCCATCGCCTTAGTTCTGCGTTATTGATGTTAAGGCTTTCACCACTCTGGTTGTGTAGCATGAATCAAAATCTAGATTGTGGGATGGTACATGAGCTGCAACTGGCTTGTCTAGTGAGTCCACATCAGTACCAGCTAGGGTCTTTTGGTATCGGCCCTGTGGCCATTCATCCTCTGCCTGAGGGTGTTGGTAGTGAGACCCATGTACTCAGACGAGCAATGTTTAGACTGTAGTTGGTAAATGAGGTTCTCTGTGGCACAGTTGTAGCTACCCAGGATGGGGTAGGTTTGGTTAGTGAGTCAGCTATTGAAAGACTTGGATTGTTGGTGTATGGCACAAGTGCCGCAGCGTGGGCTATTGCACGGATGTGACCCCTTGGTAGTGGTGGGTGTATCGACTATTGGGCTAGATGGTAGTTTGGAGCGAACAAGTTTGCTTCGGAGATTCGGAGGACGTTTGAAGACCAGTCTAGGGGCTTCGGAAAATAGATTCTAAGCGAGAGGTGAAGATGTTAAGATTTTGTAACCAGAGTTGAAGATGGCTTTGAGTTTGTCTAGACCTTCATGATAGGGTACAACTAGAGGTATGTCAGTGCTGCTGGGCTTGATAGGAGTCCCCTTAATGATAGGGCTAGTTGGATTTGGTTGTGGACCAGTTGTTTCGGGTATCCTATGTCCAGAATGCCTGAGCTATATGGTCACACTGTCTGTTAAGGCCTTGTTACGGAGTTTTACAGTGATTTCGAAAATATTTTTTTTATTGCTACCTAATACTCTTCCCAAAATTTTGATGCACAGTTTTGACACATGTGTTCTAATTTGTAGCTGTATTTTTTTGTAGAATCACACTGAACTGTTTTTTAAGATTTCAATACCCAAAGTACGTTTTTCGTCATGAAAATAAGCAAAAATGAAGGAAATTATTTTTTTTGCTGACGAATGGTAAATTATCTTAAAAAACGCATCCACAGTATTGTGCATCGTGTGATTGCACATTGACTCAAATTTTTTCAAAACTTTTGGTTAAAAAATATGTATGAGTTATTGGCACCAGTCTTAAAAAAAACTATGGAACAAGTACATAAGGTCCTCCTCACTGGAACATATTTGTTTGGCTCTAGTGGCAAGGCTGTGTGGTAGGGATTTTTGTTAACATTGAACAGATGATAGATATTGAAATTAAGGTATTGCAGACTGTTAGTGGGTTTGGTGAGAACGGAGGTTTGCATCAGGCCATTGTGGAGGGCGAGTTCCACATCCAGGAATACTGTGCAGGGTGTCTACCAGATTGTAAAAGTAAAATTTAGTGACTTTTTAACGCCTTTACCATGAAAAACTGTTCAAACAGAATTAGTTAATCATTTTTTTAACAAGTGCAACATGGCCGACAATTTTCATGTGTTTCCTCCAATTGCTGATAGCGCGAAGCACGTCCAATTTTAAAATGTGTAATTAATATACAGTGGAGACCCAATTTAACGAACTCTGGAATAACGAAAACAGCGATTTAACGAAAGGATTTTCAGGAACCCTCAAAATATAACCAAGAAAAATTTATTAAATAACCAAGTGACTTTGATAAAATGGAATATTAATTGTAAATTAAGTCCTTTAAAAATACTAGCACTGACAGCATTATATTCTTATTTCTCAGTAGAAAAACTTAACCATCTGCTGAAAACAGTAAAAAAATAAAATTCATTCAAAACTTTGGCCGCAGGAACGATTTTGAGATTGTGACGTGCACTGGCAAGTAGCACGTACTTAGCCTCTTATCATACACTAATTTCAATTTTTTTGTCTTAATAAAACTTAACCAGGTATAAGAATGTATACTGCGGGATCCAACATATTAATTGGGGATGCTAATAGAGAAATTAACATTAAAAGTCTTTCAAAATTTAAATCTAAAGCAAGAGAAAAATATTTAATTTTAACTGTCAATTTTATCGGATTCATGCCGTGTTTGGATTCAATTTAAAGCTAATTTAATTTAAAGCAACTTTTCTAAGTAAACTTCTGATATTTTGCCTAGTTTAGATTTTTTAAATTTTAAGTAGTCTCTTAGTTTGCTTCTCCTGGAATAGGATTTATGTAGCAGGCTAGTCGTAGTTCTCTTGCTTGAAAGCACGTACAGAGAAGTGCTGGCTTTTAAAATTTCAAATAAGCTCTGAGCTAGCCTGTGCTTGGATGGATTTATCTGGCAGGCAGGTCAGAGTTCACTCGCCTAGAGGGACGTACAGGGACGTGCTGGAATGCGATGAGCTCTGCCGGGCGTCTCTCGATCGACGTGGGTGGTAGTGTCGGGAACAAAACTTCGTGAAGGTGGTGATCCGCGACGGATTGATGATGCTGCACATCCCCAATTAATAAACTAATGAATATTTAGCTGGTACAGTAAACTCTCGCCAGTCTGTAGTTCGAGAATCCGTGGTACTCAAAAATCCGTGGTTTTCTCAAAGCAATGTCCGTTTTGATTATTGCAACATGCTGCGCCGTGCTGCACTGCACCTAGCTTCTTTGCGTTTGTGCTGCGCTGTGCCGCGCTGCTACAGTAGCAAGCATCTAACGGTACTACTAGCAGCAGATGCGGCAAGCCCAAGGTCAACGTGTCTTCCCGGAACACAACAAACCGATAAGACGTGCACGGACACTGCTCACGGTATTTGTTAGTGTTGTCTGTTGTGAGAATGGCGCCGGTAAGAAAAAAGAAGCACGCAACGTTAACACTAAAACAAAAGTTCGAGATTTGCAAGAAATTGAAGCGGGGTGTAAAGGTTTCTGCAATCAAGGAAGAGTATCAGCGAGACAACTGTATACGGCATTAAAAATAGTAGCGCCAAACTTAAAATGTTTTATGTCGAACAGCAAGTCCGAAAAAGGATTTCATGATCGGAAAACACTCCAAACGGCCAAACTACAGTATTTGGACAGTGCATTGTACAAATGGTTTTCGTTAAAACTGTAAAAAAAAAGGTAGTGGAGACGATAACGATAGTGACGAAGCAGATGTTACGTGGAGTGGGGCCGCTGCTGCTTAGGACACGCTAATGACATTTTTAGAAAGCAAAAAAGACTGTTACCGTGTGTCGGACGTAATGCAATGCCATATCCTGTATTCTACCTTCCTTCACAAAAGAAGACAGGCCATCAAACAGACATCCTCACTCATGTTGTGGGACTGCTTACACCACGTGTGCTGTTAATTGCAACTCTAGAAATAATTAAAGTCTACTTTTTGTGTGTCTCCTTAGTTTAATGTGTGCGCTAGCTATTTGGCGTAAAAGTGTATAAATATTTATCTGTGCATAAAGTGTTAAATTTTTATTTTTTCGTGCCTTGTTTGGAATAATCAATGATTGCGGTAAGTAAAATATAAGGTATTACTATGTGCACTGTAGTTTGCTTCGCCGGCACACGGGTGGAGAAGGAAATAGTAATCGCAGTTTCTGCCGCTCTGTGACAATGACAAGTTGTTTACTACTTGACGGCTCGCAGCCGGCTGCCCGTGCCCAGAGTCGGCCGGCCAGTATTGCCAAACGTGTTCGAGGTGCCGTTTTTTATAAATTATTTTATTTCAAACAGCGTTGGCTTATACCTGTAAGTCCTCAATTTACGTTGGGGGATAAGTTCCTAAAAACCACGACGTTTATCAGGACGACGTAAATCGGGGACTTACAGTATATGAAACAGTTTTTTTTGCAGATTTTTGTTATGGAAAATACAGTATTTCCAAAATCAGTGGTTTTCAGAAATCCTAAGGTCACAAATCCCCGAGACCCCCGGATTTGTGAGAGTTTACTGTATAATGGAATAAAATGCTTTGTAAATTTATCAGTACCTATGTTACGTACAATTTTTAGGTTATAAACGTCAATTAACCAGCTTTTTAGGCAAGTTGGATACCAAAGTATCCCTCCGCTGCTCAGCCGAGTAAGTCCGGGTGTTCGCCCAGCAACGTTAGTCGTCTTACATCGGAGCTCGTGACCGGTTGCCGGGAGATGGCCGGCTAAGTTTTCTTGTCTGTGTTTGTCATCGGTTGGTTGTGATCCACCGGAGCTAGGAAACGGTCGCCGGGAGATGGCCGGCTGAGTGTTTTGTTTAGTTGGGGCGTCATGGCGGCAAGAGGACGCGTTAAGACGTGGTAGAGGGGCTGTGAAGCCTAGAGGACGGATTCGTTAGAAGAGATCAGTCTTTTTGTTTCTCTCTCCTTTTTTTGGCATATTGCCTTTTCATTTTGTAGTAATGTAACCAGAAGTATGCATTGGTAACCGCGTAGTCAGAACTAAGGTAGATAAAGTACCGGACCAAGTACTATTACGGAGGGAAGCGGCAAGTCTTAATACTTAGAAAGGTCAACTCAACTAACTCTGGGCGAGCACTCACTTTATGAATTGCCTTTGTCCGTTAAAGTGCATCAAAAGAAAGGTTAAATTTTAAAAAATGCCGATATAATTTTTCTTATTTTTTAAAATCCGTTTCTAACCTCACTGCTATCCGGGCTTATGTATTAAGGGACCGCCTCTGCATCAGCTCGCTGTGTTTGGCCATTTTTCTGCCGGCTACTACATGCAATAGCAACCGGGGGGGGGGTTACGTCCCAGAATAAACTACATCGGCGACGTAGACGGAGGACACCCGTCACATTTTATCGCCGCAAACAGGGACATCATAACCTCTATATATATAAACAAACAATGCAGAAGAAACAGCCCCGTCACAAGATACGTACGCGCAGGTGCGCCAGAGCGAGCAACGCTGTGTTACATAAGTGCGCGCCTAGATCCTCATCCTGGCGGCTGGCGAGTGAACGAGCATCTAGGTACCCAGTCTCCACAGCACGGCGGTGGACAGTGCAAGAACCAATTCAGAGATAGTGCGTCGCGTCTCCGTTAGAATGCGCTGCACGACAGCGTGCTTTCTTGAATAATTCTATTACCGAAAGAATGCAGTGGTGTGTAGCATGAAAAAAATACGTAATGTTATTTATGCAGGCTTTTTACAACGAATTTATTACCGTAAACGTAAATAATTTGTTTCTCCGATGCTGAAAAAAGCTCGAGTGCGAAGTATTTTTAGCTAGCAAACCAACGAATTTGCTTCACGAGCGTGGACGCATACAAGCTATAATGGCCGCTGCCGCACGTATTTAACCATTATTTTACAGTTGTCTCGCAAACTTTTAATCCAGTTTTCCTTGCAGCTTTATTTTTTTTACAAGTTTTCATGGGAATTTCTTTAATTTTGTCAGTGGAGCAGGCGGGAGATAGACGAAAAGATTGACAGCTCGGCGATGTTAGTCATCACCTCTCACGTGTTGGTGCGTGCAGGGACGGCCTAACTCACCATGTGCACGCTCGCCGAGCGTTGCACCGAAAGTTTTTCGCAGATTTGTTTTACTTTCATGGTTGTGGCTTACCTGTAGACGGTAAATGTGATTTGTTATTGTTTTGAGCCAATATCATACCTGCCAACTTTTCAAAATGACTATCAGTAAAACTTTTGCAGAATGTCACATTTTTGCGTAAACTGCACACGGCAATTTTTGTGCCAAATTATATCAGTCCCTATTATGTCTTACAAACTGTACACATAATAACACACATAATATTTTAAAAGTTTGTTTTTAAAGTAGACCTTATCAAGACCTAAATATGCAAAGACATTTATTTGCCAAGTTATACTTTGAACAATTTCCTGTTCACTTAATTCTTTGAAAATCCATCATTTTTTTTATAATTCAAAATGTACACTTGCATCTTTAAACAACCTGTAAGCACGGTTACAAATATAAATTGTTTCACAAAGTTTGATATAAATCTCAACTAGTTTTTTTTATTTTATGTGGCATGAAATAGCCCAGTACCAACTGGAGTTACGGAATACTGTAAGGTAATATTTAGCTCTAGCTACAGCGCCTTCAAAGTTACTTCATGGTTCGTACTCCCTTGGTACAATGAAAAATAAGGACTTTTAAGGACTCTTTTGAGGCCTATTTTAAGGACTGAAAAAAATTCCACGTGTGAAGAATCTATTGACTCCGTCGGCGGAATTTCCAACAAATCCGATGCGCACTCCGCCATTTTGAAACTGCCTATTGAAGAAAGCTACAGATTGGGATTCAACTGTAATTTTATAATTGGTTCGTACGACTTACTCATTGTGACCAACTGTTGAATTTTCACTAAAAAACTTATTTTACGGTCGTAGTACACGTTATTTGAATGAAACATGATTAGAAATACAGTGTAATGTTGGTAGAACTGAGCCAAACTATTCTTAGCTATTTCTGGCCAAAAAATGTGCATCTCATCTCGAACGTCTAAAAATCCGTAAAATTTTACAAGTTTCCATAAAATCGTAAAAGGCCTATAATTTCCGTACAAAAAGTTGCAAAATTAAGGACTTTTAAGGACCATATGATAAAATAAGGGCCTTTAAGGACCCTTAAAATTAGTGTTAACAATTAAGGACTTTTTAAGAACTTCTAAGGACCGTACGAACCCTGTACTTACGAAAATTCATGTTTATTCTGCGATTTCCACGTAGGCCTGTAACCTCAAATAGTAGTTACAGTTAGGTGCTGTATACCATCTTCCATAAATTACTAATAAATGCTGCACAAAAATTATGCTAGTAGTAATTATGAACAATTAGTTAACATATAAAATATTATTATTGTATACGTATGCTTCACAATAAGAGCAAATAATTTTTCTTTCAAGTTCACGACGGTATAAACACGCGCGCGATGCATTTTCTAACTTCAAAATTTTGTCACATCACACGATAGTTATACCTACATCATATTCATTACAACAGCGGAAAAATATTTTTAGTTTCAAAGTAAAAAATACAGCTTCCAAGCACACAGAAAAGCGCGGAATTGGACAAGAAACACACTAGTCGTTAAAAAATGCCGAACAACAAGCACATCGCCATCTTGTAACAGCCTATACAAGAAATTCACGGATTGGCTGTTAGCTAAAAAATACGCCAATAGGAAACCGGGAACAAAACACATACCGAATTTTGTTATTGGTTCCTGTAGTGTTCACTGTGACCAACTGCTGAACGCACTGTAAAAAAAACGAATTTTACGAGTGTTTATGCACAATAGCAAAGCCAAACAACACCGTAAAACACGTTTCATGTTGGTATGCATGTGCAAAACAAATTTGTCCGCTATTCATTTGTAAATAATGGCATTTATGTACACACAAATGTCGAACATCCCGAAATCCGTAAAATTATGTTGTCCTCCGTAAAAAGTATGTACTTTCTGTACATTTTACGGACAATCCGCAAAAGTTGGCAGGTATGCAATATACTTTTTTAAAATTACCTTAAATTCCGACGAAACATGCCCGAGGATTTAACTTCTTTTTTTGTTGGGAGGAGGGCTAAGTCGGATTTAACGAAACATCGATTTAGAGTAAACATTTTCAGGTCCTATGGCATTTCGTTAAATCAGGGTTCTACTATATACATAATAGGACAATGATGAGAAAGGCTGCTTAGTTACAAAAAAAAAAAAAAGGAAGTTGTGCACAACTATTCACAGGATGGTCAGATGCGATTGTTTGCCAATAGAAACAGAGTACTTGTGCACAACTTTCTTTTTTAATTGTAATTAATATATACCTAAATTTAAGTAGTCTATGATTATGACTATGAAAACTAACATACAAAATAATTATTTTACTTTCAAAGTGCACAAGAAATACTAGTAGTGTAAACACGCACGTTTGACAAATGATTCGACAAGAATCAAACAACCTAAAATAATTTTCGTGACTTACACCAAAATACCTATACTTCAAATTAGTGACTTTTGTGGGACTTTCGTGACTTTAGCGACCTAGTAGACACCCTGCTGTGGGAGTTCAGGTCATCTTGGAAGCTGGTAAGGGTATCTTTTGTGGAGGTCCAGATCATCAAGATGTTATCAATGAGCACATCCAGCAGAATGGTAGTAAAACCTCCATTAACGAATATTCTATTTAACGAAAAACCCTGTACAACGAAGTAAAGATTTGGTCCCGCCAAACCCCTATAAGAACAATGCATTTTTAACCTCCAAATATCTAAATTTACTTTGTTCACAACGGTAAAATTCTCTCTACAACGAACGACCAGTTTTAAAAAAATCACACAATAATTATATTCAACAAGAAACTATTTTTTTATTTTCCTCGCGCTGAAAGTATGTTTAAAACCTTGATGCATACAATATAAAACTGTACTTAAACATAAACAACACGTCTTCAGTTCCATAGTTTAAAGATACACACAAGGTGCGCATGCGGCACATGACATAAAATGGCCGCCTAACTCTTAGTTGCAACTTCAGCGCTCGTGGTGGTGGAATTCCATACCATGATTTCTGCGAGATAACCACTCCGAGTCCCATATTTCTGTGGTTAAAAGTGCGCATCCCAACAGTGTACATCATCTGTGACATAGGCCTCTGTTTTGTTTTGCTTTTCTATCACCGAATTAATGACGGTAT
>PNEQ01064485.1:0-15244 GCA_003012365.1 Medauroidea extradentata | reverse complement strand
CTAGAAATTTAAAAAGTTGTTCATCAAAGTGATAGTGTGAGATACTGTAGTTAACGATTTCGACATTCGCGTCAAAGCCTACACTATCAGCCATAATTTCAAATCGTAGGCAGATAGAAAACAACACTGCCTTTGTTGGTGTAAATAGGAAACGTATTAAAGTATGTAAAAATGAAGTCTTGTACAAGGAAATTAGATTGGTGCTTGGAGGTTAGGGGCATTAAAAAGTAATGCTTCGGGACTAATATTTTTTAAGGGAAGGCTTGGTATGCAGTACTTGAAATGTGAGTAGAAAATTAGCAAGCATCCAGTGGCTGGCATTTCAAATTTAAAGTCATTGTAACACACTATGAGGTTATCTGGTGAAGAGCTTGGTGTAACTCTGATATTCTAGAAACATGGCAACCTAATGTGAAGTTCAATGTGCAAGACATTTTCAGTTGTTCATAATCTTTAAAATAAATAGCAATCTCAGCAATATTATCTTTTTTTTGGTTGCTTCTACAATTCCCAGGATATACTGTGAGTTGTCGACCAAAGTTTTGTAGTTCACGTGAAATTCTATGTCGAGTAGAAATCAGTCGAATAAAACCTCTATTTAACAAACCCCCTTACAACAAACATGTCATTTTTGGTCCCTTGAGTTTTGTTAAATAGAGGTTTTACTGTAGTGTGTGTTAGTGGTTCAGAAAGTTTCCCTACAGTTTGCCCATGAACAAGTTAGCATAGGAAGGGAACTATTGCTACAACATAATAGTTTATAGGTCTAGCTCAAAGCATTGTTGCCTAGGAGGTTTTAAGACTTTTGTCTCAGAAATAGAAGTAATATTAACACTAAATAGTACATAAACAACTGGAATTACTTATATAATATTTTAACTGGGTTAAATAGGTTTATTAAGGTATGCTCACTAAATTTTATCTGGGGCAGTATTACAAATGAAAACCAATTAAAGTTCAAAATAACTTGGAAAACACAATTAATTCAATATATAAGCCAAAAATTATCTGTACTACCATTACAAAATATCTGGCAGAAAATGCTAGCAAACTTATTCTCAATGTCAGTTGCCATGCAGTGGCACTCATGGATAAAATTGGTTTGTTAATTTTGTAAATACTTGACAGACGTCTTCAAACATGATAGCCGGATAGGGCATACGTGTGGCTACAGCCCAATTTTTACACAAAGTAAAGTTCTGGAATGATCAATACATGTATGGGTAGCACCAAGGCCATTTTTCATCTTTAACCTTTTTTGGGACATCTTTAAAATAACAAAAACAATGTATTTTCTTAATGTGTGAAACTCATATAAATGCCATATCTAATTCCGTAGACTACAAAATTTGTTTCCAGTCGTACGTGTAAGCCGTTAGGTGCGGAGAGCCAGCATGGCTCTTCTTCGCCGTGTGTGTGTTCTCCATGTGCCAAATTTTCTGACTGTCTTGTGATATCTTCTGATATAGATCACGCAGCTGTGTTTTTATTTATAATTTTCTGTGAACCGAATCCACCGTGCTAAGACTTGAACAGTGTGTTTTAATGCCTATGTAAACTGAAATCTTAATAAACCAGAAAGGTTGGAATATAATTAAGTATATCATTTCGGGACTAACTAATCTAAATTCACCAGTGTGTGTGGGAATTCCAAAGTTTGTCTATAATGTAACATAGCCTATGAAAGTATTGCCGGAGTGTTTGAGACATGTAGCATCTTCTAGCCTTGCCTTTCTGGCTCAGTTATCATCGAGCCAGTACACTGGTCTACGAGGACTGGTGTGTCACAGACTACTTTTCTGTACTACAGTACATAGTATACGCTTTGCAAATATTTTTCAATGGACTTGGACCACGAAAAAAAAATTTTAAAATCACTCCGTGTATGAACGTTCAAATGTAACATTTCAACAAATACACTAGACCCCCGATTTTACAAACCCTGGATTTAACGAAATTAGCAATTCTACAAATACAATCTCAGGCACTCTCAATAAATAACAAAATTCTATGACAAAAAAAAATTGTAAGTAATTACATTGACAGTGAATGAAACATATTATCTAATCCACTGAATTAAAATACGAATTGTAGAGTTTGAGTTATTACTTGGTAATAATAAAACAAAAATAGTGAAAATCCGTTACAAAAATGTGGCAGTGAGTTTGAAAACAGTGCGGCGCCGCCTGTGCCAAGCCGGCTGGCCTGTCCCCAACTACGACGTATTTGGATCTATATTGAGGTCGTACTATAGACACAAAGTTCCTGCGCATGCGCATGTGCTCATTTAACTATAGTACAGCCTCTTTCTAGGCTGTTTCACGTCATATCTCTTGCCTTGTGCTGAATGAGTTTACGTTTTTACATGAACCCTATAAATAATAGTGTGAAATTATTTTTCTTTATTAGGTTAACCCCATACGTACTTAAAACAATTAACTTGGTGCATAATTTGCTCAAACAATGCGTTACTTGTGTCGTAAAACGTGGTTTCACAAGTGAGCACGATAATAGCGCTACCTATTCGCAACGTGTAGAAACATTTGTCTCCAGGTATGTCGAACTTAAGATATATAAAACTGCGCAATGAATAAATACATCCGCTTATTCCTCTTTCATTGGTGAATAATTTACAAGGCCACTGTGCTAATAAGAAACGCTACGGAAGTTGGGCTATTCGCTCTAGAGAGGACCCTCTGAATCTCGATTTTCTCATTTTTTTGGGGACTAGGGTCGGTCATATCTACCGCTCGACAGCATGTCTGGATACTGATATTAGGGACGGGGAATATTACTCGGAACGGTTATTATAAACGGTTTCGGAGAAAGGAACTGGAGTTCTGAAAAAGCTGAATGAACGGTTCCGTCAGAACGTTACATTGTTCTAGTGTTTTCGTACAAAAAACTACAAAATTTTATAAGTAGTTAACTTGCAATTACTTACTAATTAATAACTTAGGGATTTAATTTTTAAATGCTATAATTATTGCTTAAATATACTGTGTTTCAGCAACTAGTTTTTTTACATTGCCGCAAAGGCTCTGAACTGTTTTCAAATTAACTGAAGATGGTCGGATCGGAACTGTCCATTCTCATGAACGGTTCCGGCTTCGGAATTGTTGTAACTAATGACCAGTTCCAGCAAATGTACGGAGCTGTTGTGCACTGTTTTGAATCAAACAGCAAATAATTTTGAAAATAATTTATTACAATAACACATGAAAACTGTTGTGTATCTGAAGTTTGTTGGCTGGCAATACTATCTATCTACTTAAAAAGTAAGGATGAAATAGTTATAGCTTAGGCCGTAGTAGAAAATACAGCTGTGTTATGTGGACCTGATTTAGAACCCGAAACTGTATTTTGCGAACCACAGTTCCGACAAGATTCCAATTCTGCAGGGAAAGCTGAAATTAAGTGAACTGCTCCCGATCGGCCTGTATTATGTAGGGATTAGTTATTCAGTTGAAACAGCAGCAGTTAAGTGCGAGCAATTGATTGGTTGGAACGTACTTGGAAGAGCCTGTGCGGCGTGCGGTTAAGGTTTGGTCACGTGCGGCTTTCGTATACCAATTTTTTGTTAGAGATGTGCACAAAACACAAATAGAAAAGTTATCATCAAATTAATTTTAAAAATTATTTATGAAATATACGCACAGTAAATTTCTATTGTAAAAACCACTTTCGCTTTCATCACCCACACTTATTCTGGTGCACTTTTCCAGTTTGTAGCAATGCCTCACTTTCGTTGTGAAAGCATGGTCGTAATATTTTTCAATTTATAAATTAATTACCGTTAACAAAAATTGGTATTCAAGTTGCAGGCGCCAATGTGAAAATGTACGATAGAGTGGAATTCAAGGCATCGTGTAGTGAAGGAAGCCGTAGAAGATAGGCAAGGATTTGAAAACAAAAAAATTTCTTACCAAGTATGGATTTTTGTGTTGAGGCTTATATTGGAGACTTTCTTGTTTTCAATTTTGTATATTACTGTGCGGTTTATATTCGGAGCAATACGATACTACTTGTTTGAACGCTAACATGTACAAGTAAACATCCCCGGCATTTGTCTTCACTTGGCTGACGGAGCGTGAGCAAGTGAACACGTATAGTTCATTTGTCATGTGACAGATGCATGCTGGGAGAAATATTGATTGTTGTGCTGGTAAACACGCCGCCGCTCCTGCTGTCGACATTTTCCATTTAGGAACATAAAGTTTGTTCAGGTAACCTGAGATTTCTGCCATCGAGAGCAGGTTGAGAATTGTATGGAGCAGGAAACTTGACACTGCCATTTTCTTGCTAAAATATACTAAGTGTGGTGTTTGTCAATGAGCTGATTGTTATTTCGAGAAGAAATTTTCTTGAGTATGGCATTTTTAGGCACTAAAGAATTTCTTCTGCAAAATGTTTTCAATGAATATTAATTGGCTGATGATTAAATAAGTAAATTAATGAATGAACATTTAATTTTCTTCAGAATCAAGTCGTTACCAATTAAATTTTAATTTATTAATTTAGGTGGATGTGTATGTTACGCCTATAATATAATGAAGAATAAAAAAAAATCCACTTGATATCACTGTGGAATTAGTTTTCAATGTAGAGTCTAAAGCCCCGAACACACGAGCATCTTTCTTGTTCACCTCGACTTGTAGCGAACTTTTATTGTGTGAACAGCCACCGAGCATACTAGTGACTAGCATACAAGGACTTGTATACTAGCTAGTGCGGGATAGGAACGGTTCTATTTTTCATTATCTTTC
This sequence comes from Medauroidea extradentata, assembly GCA_003012365.1. Classification (NCBI taxonomy): domain Eukaryota; kingdom Metazoa; phylum Arthropoda; class Insecta; order Phasmatodea; family Phasmatidae; genus Medauroidea; species Medauroidea extradentata. The sequence continues at coordinate 10,478 of PNEQ01064485.1, read as the reverse complement.
TTACACTAGTTGAATATAAACAAAACCATTTTTATGCATGCGGGAATGTTATTGAACGAAATAGCTTACAAATACAAAGCTTATTAAATAAATAGTGTCTTAGCTAAACAAAAGATGCTATTAAATGAATATTTGCTATTCGTGCTTGATTCTGTAAACGATTATGGACGAGATCGTAAATGCAGTGCAGAAGGAAGGACGCAATGCAAACATAAAAAAACTAAGGCGTACAATGCACGCTAATTTGGAGGAAGCCGTGCTGGGATTGTTCGGCCAACTTAGAGCACAAAACTTCGTAAGCGGAGGACTTTTTTAAAAAATAGGAACAGTTGTTCAGCCCTTTAGTGTACTTTAGTTTTTTCATGATTTTTTTCCTTGTGTACTCTTTAATAAATTTAAACGTTTGCTTGTACAACCGCTACGACTATGCTGTTAACTAATTAATAGTACACTTTTAGTAGAGTGGGGGCCAAGTCGCTACATTTTCTTTGTCCTAAACAAAGTATTTTACACATTGCCTTGTAACTAATATTTTAACTGAGCGATAACGTTACGTCACAGTGCACGCCCGCAATTATCTTTCTGTCGGTCTCAAGGCAGAGCAAGCTGACGCGCTGAAGAGGAGAGCTGCTGTGGCTGTGGTATTGATCAGTGCATGCGCGCGCAGCCATCTCCGGCACTCTGCTCCCTCTCCCCACACCATGGTCTATCCTCCCGGCCGGCCGATAAGTAAGCGGCGACACGGTACGTAACCTCACAGCGCGTGACTTTTTAAGTGTTCACGGCGTAAAAGAAAAGCCCCGAGAGCAGAATACACTATCGCCTTTTCTTTAAATGACACCTGGTCATAAATTTTGTTTATAGCTTAGTTTAAATGTAAGATTTATTATTGCTTAAGATGACTGAACACGGCCTTAATGCGAAAACTGCCTATTTTGACATGTAGAGGTTCCAAATTGGTCCGAAATCTTATAACGAACACCTCTTTATAACGACCCTAATATCAGGAACCGCGAGAGGTCATCATAAAGAGGTTTTACTGCATTGCACTTATTACCTCCAATACTCTAAATACAGCCTGAAAATCTGTATAAAAATTTTAATGTACATGAGATTGTACAAGAAAGTTGGCCGTGTGAACTAAACTATCAATTTGGCAGGATACTAGTTAGAACGCTAGCTAGTGTTCTCTTTCTTGTGCACATTTGATGCTCACTTTCATGTACGAGAATGATGCCCGTGTGTACTGGGCTTTAAAAAACATGTCAGGCTAGTATCGCTGATCACGCAATACTTCCATTTCCTCTACGACATTCAGGGTAAGTTGCTACAGTTCCTAACAAAAAAATCACTAATAGCATCAAGAAAAATGTGCATCAGTATATTCTAGTGATTTGATTTTACAAAGACTCACCAGCCGACCAATTTACTAAACTTGTACCTACATTCTAAAGGTTTTAATTAAACATAGTAGTTTCCCACATTCTTCGTAGGATAACCAAACATATTTCAAAAATACAGTTCAACCAAACTATAACCTTCAAACACACAAATAAAAATTCCAATTCCGCACCCGTTTACTGCCCTCTATCTCACTGCGCTTTCTGCCCTTCATCAACAGCAAGGGCAGAAACTTTCTGCAATAAATCCCAGTGCACTCTATGCCCGAACAGCCAATCAAAATAACACTTCCAGCCAGACGAATGCTCAAATTGAAAAATCACAAGAAAAGTGCTGGAAAATCACAGAAGTGGTAGAGATCTCCGAGCACCCGAACAAACCTATTATGTTATCATGATTGCAAAATTCTTATTTATTGAAAAACTGTCACAGAACATAATAAGTATTGAAAATTTCTGGCCAACTTCAGGTATACATGGTTTCAAAACATAAACGCGGACAATGTGAATGTAATACTCCATTTTGTACAGACTTATTTCATTTATTATGAAGTTTTTCCAAGCATACGTAGATCAGGGCAATATGAGAGTCATAAGACTGATTTGTGCAAGGACATATGTTATTGTGTATTTAAATACAGTGAAACCCCTTATTTACACTTTCCAGGGGGACAGGACGAAAAAGTGTAAATGAAGGGAAAAATCTCAAAACCATTCAGCTTACCTTATTTAGTACTTTTGTTTTCATGTTGCTTAAAAACTCTCTACAGGTAAAATCAAAGTGATAGTATTCATGCAAGCTATGTATTTATCATATTTTGTCACATAAAATTTGGTACAGTGTAAGTTACCAATATCAGAATCGAATATACTGTTACAGGTAGATTTTTTTTATCGTTTGGTAAATACTGTTCCGCATTTTACCATTTTTTTTTGCAAATGCTATCATGAATTTAGACAAAAACGGTAAGCATTTGAATGGGATTGTACAGTTCTTCATTATTCAGATCAACACATGTTCCCACGAACTCATCACAATTCTCCATTATTAGACTTTCTGTCCTTGTTATCAACAATATCAGCTATTTTTTTTTTCAATTACATTACCGTTTTATAACCATCTAAAACACGCTGCACTAAAATGGAAATGATTTAAAACATACATTTTCAAACACGTTTTGAAAATTTTAGGTTAAAGTTACCGTTTTGTCGCTTACAAAGACAAACGAACGTACATGAAGGGATCAATGTTGCCAACGTGAATATATCTATAGCGTCAGAGACAATCGATAGAGCTAGCGGCAGCAGCGTTTTATGTCCGCCATGAATTTATTGTGCCGTGAGCGCTAGCATTAAACGCGATCACTGTCATTTCTATATGGCTTTGCACGTGATCACCACCCTGTTGTGCTGTTTCTTCTTTGTTCTATTTCCAAACCAGTTTAAGATGTCCTTTCTTTGTCATCTATGACTGAAGTCTCGTGTTTTTATTGTCTTTGGATGGCGAAAACGTGAACGAAAAACGTAAACAGCGGGAAAAATAAAATTTTGATGTGATATGCGGGAAAATGTAACATTGCATTAAATGGCAGACAAACGGGACCTGAAGAAAAAAGTGCAATTCGCGGGAAAACGTAAATAACGGTAACGTAAATACGAGGTTTCACTGTACCTTATCTATTATCATTATATAGCAGAGCTTTAGGCCACAACCTGCCTGATCTTCGCAGCCTCCCCGCTACATATTGTCTTGCTTAGTACTCATAGCTACTTGCTCGTTATATTTCAGTGAAAGTACAAGTAAATAATACATTTCTACAGTTTTCTTTGTTAGTTTTGCATAGGTACTGATTATTAATATTTACCAACTTGGTTAATTTTATCATCGTTGCACGCAATACTACGCTACATGTACTAAAAGCATCAAAAAAAGCATCAAAATCAGAAACATTAACATTTCTGGATATTTTACCCCTTTAAACTAAGGAACAAAAGATTATTGTAAAACTGATCATGCCAAAGGGAAATTCAACTGAAGAAATGCAGAAATATGAATAGACCATCATTTGTTTGACATTATTACCTACAATGCACTGCACGGAGCAGGATTACATCTCGAGAAACAAGACTGAAGGCAAAGGCACTCACCTTCGACATCGCCATTCTCCGTGGACTCTGGCTCGGCATCCTTGGACTCTTCTCCTGCCTCGTCTACGGTGCCATTCTCACGAGGCTTGTCATCCTCGCCATTCTCCGACGTCTTGCTGTCCTCATCCACTGCTTCCACCTTCTTCTCTTCCTTCTGCTTCTCTGGAGTCGCCTTGCCTGCGTCCCTGCACGCATACACCCGTCACCACTCTCTCCCACTACGATCCAGCGCCAACTGACAACTGAACCAGCTAATATTTAGTCTACACATTTAACTGCAAATACAGACATTAAAAAAATATGGAATATTTATGGTGTATTCCAACTGACCGTTGTAAAAATAAAAGTTTCATTAAAAATATGTTTATATATGCATATAGAGCACTGTCTATAGGTAACAGTGTAAAATTATCGTTACGAGTGCAGACATTTTCACACATCGCAACTTCTGCCAAACTAATTGTATTCGTAATTATTATAAACAGTATTCTCTAAACTAATTCTGTAATACCTATTTGTATTTTCGGTACCAATTTGTGTATGTATTGTAGTAAACACGTTGCTTTCATTATAGCTGGTTTATTTAGAACTAACAAGGTTACGCCTAACCTCGTCCATTTACTGAATACTAAATTGTTGAAATGATATAGTCGTAGACGTGTCTATGCATTTGTAAGCGTTAAAATACAAACTTAGCATGCGTGTCTTATTAAAAATAATTTTTTGTTTTATGTTTATTTTTGAAAAGTAGATTATTTTCCTACAAGAAAATATTACGAAAAATTTTCCGAAGCTGCGTTTGCAGAACGTTTCGTAAATATCTAGTAACATGAAAATTACAAGCTCATACTATCCCTTTTTTATACAAAGTAATAGTCTTACTTGCAATAACGATAATATTAATACATGTTGTAACAACTGCACGAACTAACCTTCAAGCATTATGTAACCTATAAGCATTCTAAACTGACAGTTTTCGTGCGCACAAATTTTAATCAATTTTGTAGTTTCCCAAAAAGATATTTTTTTCTTCTTTTTCCACATAACAAGATCGTTTACTGCTACACACTCTCAATTCGGCTTTATTCCGCGACGCTTCTAATGAACACTTCAATGAATATATGGGATATATTAAACAATTTATTACATATTTTGTATTAAATAGTTCGTCGTGTTCAATATTGGTGTTATATACATTAATTTAAACCTGCATTTATCCACACGAGCCCTTAAAAATGAAAATAAACTCGCGTTTCCATTGCCACGCATACGAAAAATACGTTTCTATCACCATTCCGGCCGTCTGCAAGGCGCGACAGTGCTGCTCCTAGCGTTGCTTTGCATCTCCCATCGACGCTCTAAGGGATCAGAAAACTGGCAGAGTGTGTCCCACGATTTCACGAGCGGATACTGTTTATGATACACCTTGAATATACTGCATTTACAGTGCTAAACACTGATAAATAATTCTCATTGCAATTTCTTAGAAGCCAGATGTTGACAAGATGAAGATTAAAAATCTACGAAATTCAGGGAGATATCGCCAGTTTCTCTTCCCTGGCGAACTAGTTAAATGTCTACACAAACCACGAGGCTACACTACCTCTGCTTCATTCAGCAAAAACATTAATAAAACTACAATACCATATTTTCACGTTATATTGCGTGTTAGGTATTGTGCAAGTGCTAAACTGACAGATTGCTGAATTTTCACCACAGCAAACATTTTCTCTATGTTTGCAAAACAAGACACGGCTACCATATTAGAACAAACTCTAAAGCCCTCTACACAATTACATGGCGCGATGCCACAACGAAGCGAAAGCCAACGGCATCGCAAAGCATCGCCAGCAGTGCTTTTTGCAATGACGCGACGCAGTCTAGGCAATATAGCTCGCTGAAGAAAAGTTGACACGGCCTGCCATCTGTGTGTAGACGTGAACCACAAAGGTAAATTACAAAAATTCACTCACAGGAGTAGGATATGTTATTTCAGTTACGTGAGCAATTTATTAAACTAGATTTATTTATATTTTTAAATATTTTGCCAAATAATACATCCACAGTTCATTCATTACACAATTTCATTTATATTTAAATATATTAGTTCGGTAGTTAATCGAGAGGTAATTGTTGAATTTTCGAACACTGACTAGTTTCACTTGGGTTGAATTTCGAACACAAACTTGAAACACTACCCCTCGTGAATTTTCATAAGCAACTTTATATTATATAAGTAAAATATGTGGCGGGATGTCAGGTTATGTTACTGAGATGCCGGTAGAAACATAAATGTGTGGCTGAATCAATATTCCATCCGTCGCCCCTTCCCTTATTATTTTTCTATTGTTTACAATCATTGCAATAGTTTTTTTTTCTTATTTTTCGCATTCTTGTTCCTGATTGGCTGTGGTCTTTGACGTCATCAGCGATGCCACCCGGGCGGCAAGCCAGCCTCATCGCTTGGCGAGATGTGTATCGCAAGAGATGTAACTGTGGCTCGTGTCACATTGCGTCGCTTAATTCTGTAGAGGGCTTAAACGGTTTAGAGGCAGCGAGGAAAAATTACTTTTAGTGCGCACTCTGTGAATGAGACTTGCAAATGGAATACAAAATTCTGAATGCTCCCGCTGCAAGTTCCGGCAACTAGAATAAGCGGAACTCTGCTAGTGCGCACAGAGTATTTGGATACAGGTCCCAGAATATGCTATTACTTTTTAAGTAGTACTATGGCTGTTACTAAATTCAGTGGATGCATCCATTGCTCTCGCAGCCCTACATTCCTTCACAGCTAGCGCTACCTACGTAAATCATGTTTTACTAAGTCACAGGTGCATCTAGTTATCTATGGATCATTGTGAAATGTCAACAATTTCCAACACACGAAATCCTTGTATTTTTCAAGGTTATTTTCAGTTCTGTTAATTTAAGGTTTGTTTTACTCGCCTTGACCTGGCGTCTCTTTGTGCTCTTTCAGCTCCCGGGGCACTCCTAGGCGTTTTACTTACCGGAAACAATATGGCGGGGGTCCGTTTTACACGCCAGATCAAGCGCCTCTAGGTCAAGTAGGTCGTGGTCCCGCCGCTCCACCTCGCGAGGTAGAGTTGTGGGGGCAAATCGTCTGCTAGACGTTTTCACGCCAGTCTGCTACATCGTGGTCTGTTAACATTCGTAGTGATATGAAAGAGAATAACTTATTATTTTAAACAACGTTGGAAAATGATGGAAATAATATAGCCGATGATGAAGGAATGGTGTTATTTACAGCAGAATGTAATTATTTCGTACTTGACGATTCTTCGTTCTCTATTATATTCCCGCTAACTTCTACTAGTTCGGCCATCACAAAAAGAAATACACGCACACACTAAAGTGTTTTTCTTCGCCCTTTAAAAGCACAACTCCCTCTGACCTGGGTCAACATTATTCCAACTCCACAACTCCAGGGAGACGCGAGAGATGCTAGGTCAAGCGCGAGTAAAACAAACCTATAGCCTAAATCACAATGACATGTTATGTTAACGATCATATACATATAGGAAATGCATTTCGTGAAATGATAAACGTGTGTAATGAAGTTGCTCAAATATTATCTTAAACAATGTGTTACGGTTTTTTATGTTTCGAGTCAAATTTATTCGCTAAGGGTGTGTGGATGTGTCGTATTCCTTGGTACTGGGCGCATGAAGAGGTGCAGCAGCATACTTTGTGATAATTCGGAAATTACCCAAAATTTGTGGCATCACGTAAGTGCACTTTCTATGGATCCCTTTAAGTCAGTATTCGGAAACTAGACTTTCTTGCTTCTGACAGACGAAACATTTTTCATACTAAAATTTGCCTTGTGCGTGTGCTGATCTCCAAGCACAATTGTAGCAAGCCAGTCGTGTGGGTTAACTCGTGTTTAATACCGAGTGTTTGAGCCGATTTTAACTATCTTCAATCCAACACACGACTCACGCATTTATTGTATTCAAGCTTTATAATAAATACGTAAGCAAACACAGTAATTCGTAACGTGTTTTAACTAAATACCAACAGTCATTTCAAATTGTCTTCACGACCTATATTAGTAACAGCGCGAACCCAGAACCTGGCAAAAATGTGTATTTACACCGTTGCGTTTCCATATTCCGGGAAATACAATGTGCAAGCCGGCAACAGTGCAGCGCGCACCAGAGAAAGTTGTTCGCGTCAGGTTGGCCAACCTACACGTGGAGCGTTGACCCTGCTTATCTGTCCGTGCATTGTTTCACTAACTTCTCACACTCGCTACAATATTACCAGTCAAATTACACTACCTTCCACAATACCGCACAATCCAACCTAACATACGTATCATTTTTTTTTCTTACAAAATTCTATCAAATAGTGACTTAACGATAGTTCGTTATTTCCTTTGGCGCGAAAAGTACTTACAGCTAAAAGTTTAGAAGTTAGTATGCTTGTTTCATACAGGCACGTACGTGCTCATTTCACTGTTTACTTCATCGCAACTTTCCCGAATTTAGAGCATACGTGCTTTGCCGCTTACGCGCCTGCATAAAATATTAAAAATTAACATCACCTCAACGTCCATCAAATCTCTGCATTCAATGATATCCGAAACACTTGCCGTCAATACAAGGCATCTCGTGGAATACCGGCTAATAAGAACTCTTCAACTTTCATCTTTTAAAGACAAAAATTAAGAAAAACCTAGGAAAATAATAAGTCCACTAAATTTCACCTAAATACGAACATTAATACCACACTTTCAATAAAACATTCTGTATTATTTCAAAAATAATCTAGGTCACGCACTTCCGACACGAAAGCACGCCATCTTGACTACCTACCCGTACCCGCCAAAACAAAGACTTTCTCGCTTCAAACAAAGACACTTGACTTTCTACTTACAAATTGTACTGTGTTTATTACTTACTTTGCTTCAGCAACTGTATCTGCCATGTTATTCAACAGTAAAATGACAAACTTCCACGAATCTCACTCACAAACCCGTCTTTTAGCGAGAGCACCGCAACACACAACCTTCTCTCACAAGCGCGCAAGTGAAAGAGAACCGTTTGGCCGCGCATGTTCGTTTTGACCTTCAAACAAAAATTTCCCGCGCACCTAGATGGCGCTGACTAACGTTTAAATTTAACTAATTGCTTCCTTCTGTCACCGCAAAGGCATTTTTCAATGTTTCTAACCTAAATATTAGTTTCTATATTTAAATGTTTAAAAAAAGCTTTTTAAATACTTTTTATTTTTATAACTATACGCAAAACACAACAAACAGGCCTAAACTTCCGATAATGTTTTTATTCGAAACACTGCAAAAAAACTCTATATTTTCATGTGAACTAGAATAATACTTACTCTGTCTTTATATCCTTACGTTTTGTAGTTAAGGATTCATGTTATTGCCTTGAAAATTGACGCCAACAGCACGCTAGCGTGCACGATAGGCTTAGGTCTGAATTTTACTTTAATGTATGAATTGGTAAATAATTCCCAAAATACTGTAAGTGAAAGCAAAAAAGATCATAAATAACAACTTTTTTTTAGTAAACGTGTATTATTTGTCTTATATGGGTAGTGCGTGAGAGAGTAGGAGAGAGAGAGGGTGATCTGCCGCGGCGCAGGGAAACCTGGCGCGAGGCTAGCAAGTCAAGTAGCCTCGCGCCAGGCGGCTGCGGGCGGGAAATGCAGGTTGTACTTGTAATGTGATTAAACACAGCTGCCGTGAGCTGAGTTAGATATCGGTCGTGGAAAAATTTTCCCTCGCAATTTGTCAAGGCTGTGTGTGAATCAATGGCGAGTGATTGGCGCCTGCGTTAACCTATCAGCAGGAAGCGGCGCGGGTGTTTTTCAGGCCAGCCGGAAATCAATAGTTTATGGAGAGAGAAGGAGAAAGCTATCATCGCCGTCTCTCTGTCTACGGTTCGCGAGCAGCTTTTCCTCTTGTCATTTCTTCTTTGTTCGCGACTTCGTTTTAAAAATGTTTCTTCTAGGTCTAGCACAGTTTTCCTTCTCGACTCGACAACCGCTCTCCCTCTTTGAATGCATGTGTCGCTTGCATGCACACTAATATTATTCCCTTGCGTTTATCATGCGCATGTCCTAACTCTTGTTTGTAATTACTTATCGCTTCAGTGCGAATAGTAATACGTATTCCATTCTACTGTACCAAAACATTTGAATCTACAATTTACAGTTTTTTTGTAACATTTTATCCGTAAGTCTTCTAAGTCAATATTGATATAAAATAAGACTAAATAGCAACGTATCAAGGATGATAAAGATACGAATAAGAATTAAATAAAACATTAATTAAAGCTAAGAATTCAATTTTATTTATTTATATTTTATTTTGTTTAATTTTTGTACGAAGAGTCAGACAGGTTAGAGACTACATTCACAAAATATGTGTCTCCTTGAGCAATAAGTTTACTCTAGTTGTGGATGACACGTGTAAATTAACAAGGTAAAGCAGTAAGCAGTAAGGAGAGAGAAAGTAGCATCAATATACAATGTTGTAAGAAGCCTATCAGTTTTAGACACATACATTAGTATATTAAAAATGTGATAGAAGCAAATTAGTCTTAGTTGTACACACAAAAATCTAATAATAATGTTATAACAGTGACGTGGCTTATGCGGACATTTTACAAAAGAAAAAACAGAATACAGACATTCTAAGTGTGCAAAGATAAACAAGTAAAGAACACAATATATAAAGCTTGGTTGAACACACACACATATAGGCCTACACAATATATAAAGCTTGGTTGAACACACACACATATAGGCCTACACAATATATAAAGCTTGGTTGAACACACACACACACATATAGGCCTACACAATATATAAAGCTTGGTTTAACACACACACATATAGGCCTACACAATATATAAAGCTTGGTTGAACACACACACACAC
>PNEQ01064484.1:0-42071 GCA_003012365.1 Medauroidea extradentata | reverse complement strand
GCCGTTGTGCCTACACTGACTTCGCGGGGGCACAACGGCAAGTTAAGACAAGTCAAGTCAAGACTTGACGCGCAAACACTGGCTTCGCGGGGGGAAGAATAATAGCGCACTTAAATTTTTTTTGGACAATTTTTTGTGATTCGGATAATCGGCGATTCGGATAGTCGGAGTTCGGATAATTGGAGTTCTACTGTATTTGCACAGAAGGAGCAGCGATTTAAATTGAATGTGAATCGTGAAAGTGTTGTTTTATGTGATCTATTCGGATAGTGTACCTACTGCCTACATTTAAATAATAGGTCATATATGGTTAAGCTTGCATTTAGGCTAAATGTGTTACGTAATGAAAACATCATTATTGGTAAATATTACTGCAGTAGGCTTATGCTACATTGTTATACAACATAAATACAATTTTTTTGTAGTACGCTAAACCAAAACCACACAATAGCCTAGAAGCATTCTTTGCTGTAGATATTTATGTATTGCATATGAACCTAACATCTGTGATGAAATACAAAATACTGTTGATTATACAGCATATTGAATTTAGATATAGAATCAACGGTTTCATGCAAAATCTGAGAAACAATATTTTACCAACCCGAAAGAATATTGAACAAACTTAAGTTTTCCAATATCAGCCCAGAGAGTAATCATTGCACCATCGTGGCCGACACTTTGTGTGGTTCTATTATAAAGTAAATATATGGGTATTAAGTAATTGAATATAGTAATGGTTTGTGCCAGTAAACAGGTTTATTTAATGTATTATTGCATATTACAGTGCTCTGATATTGCTTTGATATTTGTGCGGTATAACAATGTGCGTAACATTAAACTTTTATAAAACCTCCAACTCGAATACCTTTGAAAGAAAACATTTGTTACATTTTATGATTGACAACCTACATATTACCGAACGAACCACCGTAACAGACTTAAAAGTAGTTTTTTATTGACCAAATGTGGTCTGGCATTCCGCCGGAGTGCGACAGCAGTCAGCTAGCTTGCCAAGGCTCCGATGTGTACTTTGGCTTTTGATGTCACTGCACGTTTCCGCGGGCATTTAAAAAGCACTAACTTTAAGTAGCTGTAGTTACCTCAAATTGACTTCAAATTTAAAAATTTCAACACACGTAGATTTCTTTTTATATGTACGTAGAGTGGATGTTCTCATTGAAATTCACTTGAGGGTCCATTATGAAGAGTGTGCAGATTGTCTACAGAAGGTGGTGGTGCTCCAACTGCCAATTTATTTCTGTTACAAATTTGGACACTGGTCTATAGATATGACTGAATTTGCTGCCATTTTCAAATATACAGTGAACCCTCGATAACTCGGACTAAAAGGGGGGAGAAGCTGTCTGAGTTACGATTTGTTCATGTTATCGAGAAGCGTCCAGGGAGAAGAGGTAAGCAGTCATTAATCACAAGAAACGTGAGGAAATCAGTACGCTATCATTTCTACAAGCAAAAGAGGCAGCAATATATACTGCTGTGTACATATCAATTTACAGAAGGGGGTAGTGGGGAAATTATCACTGTAACGTGGTGAACTATAAAAGAAATAATGTCAAACAACTTGGGCTGGCAGATTCTTTTTTATTTATTTTTTATGCTACTTCTGGCTGATCTTTTTTATCTGTGCTAGAAGCTGGCACCAAGGCACCCTTTTACCACATAAAGTTCTCACCCCCTTGTCTCGTCTGGCTGGCGACAGTCTCTGTGCGTGCGTGTATATGTGTGAGATAAGCTAGGGTGGTAGAACACGAGCAGAAGTAGTCAAGGTCAACCAGTACAGTCTCAACAGTAATACAAACACCGCATGTGACCACATGCAACTCACGAGATGTTTACGTTAAAAATTGCTCAACTTCAGCATGTCACAGTGTCTGCAGGTAGCTGCTGGTTTCCTACGTCTGCATACAGCAGCTGGTTTCCTAGGAGAGATTGTTTTGTTTTCCAGGGCCTCTTTGCTAGAATATGAGGCCAGGAGCAACGTAAATCTCAGTCTACCTTTCCTCTTTTTTATGTTTAGTTTTAGTCTACGGCCGCTGTTGAAGTGATAATGTGCGCTTGTAGGCCTCTCGTCATACCAGCTGCGTCGTCATACATCAGTGAATGGTTTACACACACATTGCTTTTAAAATAAATTTCACAGATACCATCAACATTAACGGAAACTCAATAAAAGCCCATTCATTTTAATCATTTAACTTTTCCAAAAGCGAGGCAGCCCGGGGCAAATGCCCCTTTCTGCTCCCCCTTCCCTTTTTTTTATAATTTATTAAGCCCTGGTTTTTTTTCTTGATATCGTGCCGGCCTCTAGCGTAGTGGATTAGGCGCCAGTTTACGTTCCGAAAGGCCCTGGGTTCGAATTCTTGCTCGGGCATGGATGTTATGATCTTTCACCTCATTTCACCCTCATTTGCCTGTAAGACGTCGTTAAAGGGCCGTAAAACCCTCTCACCACCTTGCCTACATCGCAATGCAAACCAATGGCTTTAATTTTTTTTTATTAATGTCCGGAACAAATTGTTTTGCAATCTTGAATTTATCGCACATACCAGAACAAAATAAATTTTCATTTAGGTGTTATTGTGACCTGTAGTTACCGTCAAATTCACCAGCATCATACCAAAATGTGTATTTATGACGCACTTGCGTGTCTGATTCGTGCGGTGAAGAGGGAGGAAAGATAAAGAAGTGAGGTCGGCCTGCTGAGTTGCATCTTTACTCGCACGCCTTGCTAGCAACATTTAATCACACGGAACTTGCCAGATATTTTACGGTGGGATTATTAAAGGCTACGTAGCGTTGAGCAACTCCTTTTAAAGCTTAGTACTGTTTTTAAATAAAACTTATTGGATTCAAATTACGCAGACACAATTTTCTAATAATTTTGACCAAAAAATAATTTAATTAAAATTAATTTGGTTTTTCGAAATTCTGTCCGAGATATCCGAAGTCCGGGACATCGAGGTCCGAGTTATCGAGGGTTCACTGTATTAGCTAAATAATATCAAAGGGCTCACAGTAGAAGCAAAATTACTAATTTATTGGAACATGGTAATTTTGAGGACTTATTACTGGTAGTAATAAAAATAAATGAAGTGTTATAAATGTGCCTCTTACAATTGTAATTTTATTTTACATACACAGTGTGTACTTTATAATTTTCAAATGTTGAATGAATCCAACGACTGCTTAATTTTTATGTTTTATTTAATTTTATTATTATTATAATTTAGTTTTGTCATAACATGATCTTAAAGCACATCAAGGTGGTATACCACCAGAAGAAATGTATTTTTGTGACTATGTTTTAAATATTGTGCTTTGTATACATGTCTTATAATTTGAAGGGTTTTGTGGGTAAAGGCTGTATCCCACTTTTACAAATTCCGGAGAACTATATTAATTTTTCATTAATTAATTTAGATTGATAATTTTCAGACATTAGTTAGCACATATTCTGTTCTAAGCATTATAAGTTTCAACAATGCTTGTTTCGTTTCCTTCATAAATAAATGTTTGTCGCATTTTTTGAGAAATTGACCTATGAGAAATACACTTCTTCCACCAAACCCTTTAATTAACTATAGTTTGTACACTAATTTAAATGTATTTATGATCATCCTGTGATAGTACACATATTTGGCGCAAAGTTGGTATATAGGATGAAGGAAATGGTACGCGGGACTAATTAAACTTCAGGTCAGTGGGATATCTAGAATGGAACACAGACAGCAGACACATTGCGTGTGATTACAAAAAAATATTCGCACAGTAAAGCAATTTTGGCATGTAGCCTGTCATGCAAAGGCTGACTGTTTCTTTGAAGTATGGTTGCCTATGCTCACTGTATTTCTAGGTGTACTGTGCACTCATTGTTGGAAATGTTAGGGGCTGTTTCGTAATCTTCCATACATCCTTATTGCCTAAGGTCTGAAGTAGCATGGATAAATAGTTTAGAAGACACATAAGTGTCCCTACTGACATGGGGATATGCTTTGTGTTAGATGATTGAATCCTTCAAGGTGTTAAGGCACAGTCTGAAGATATGATTGATGTCGCAGATCCGTGAATCATTCACTGTGTTAAGATATGATCTGAGGATATGATTGATGTCACAGATCTGTGTTTTGTTGTGTTTCTCTGAATGATTACCACAGATGAAAAGGATGTGAACTTATGTATCCCTCATACCATAAACCCACACGTGGGTCTAGTATAGTGAGCGGGAACATATGTTGGTTTGATCTGTCTTAATAATTTAACCATGTTTATGTATTTGTCTAAGACACATAATTGTCTATCACTGAACACTTATGCCCTTTATTCATTATTTATAATGTAGATATGGGAATTTGGGTTATTGTGCTAGAGGAACTAAAAATTGCAAACACACATTTCCGACAGTCAGTTTCTTATTTGTACAGACACATGTGGGTCACAGTGCCTCTGATTACACATGTTCAATGATTCTTCCATGTATTTGCTTATCAGAGCGTTGGGTAGGCACTAGTTGGTTTATGTAGCACCTTTTGTGCTCGTAGCTATGAGACAGTAATGTATTTCATACTAAATATAAATTAGCCACTTGCATGTTACACCACATTTGAAAGGCTATTCTGCAAAATATCTCAAGTTATATGATAAGACATTTGATTAAACAGCTGCGTGCTAGTACAGAAGAAGGATGCCCTTCAACATATAATTAAAAGTGTTCTTTACTCATGAACAATTTGTAGTATTAAATTAGTATGCATACTAGGAGGTTCTTCCATGCATTTCCAGTAGTGTATAAATATTGTGTAAATGTGTAATAAGTAAGGAGTGAAAAATAACTGCTCTAGATGTTAAATTTATGTTACTTAATTATCATGCATTAATTATATTTTTCTTTTTCTCCCATCATTGTGTTGCTGGTCGTGTATATCATAGGCGGTGAGTTCAAATTTTTATAAATTGGTTCTTGGTGTGTGTGTTTTGTAGTTTGGCTAAAGTATTTTTTGAATATGTAATTGTACTACATGCATTTTAGTTTTCTGCATGTATGTAGCAAATATATAAAGGAAGCTGTGTAGTAAATTTATTTTTAGTTTTTATTTTGAGTGCTGTAGTTAGTTTTGTAAAATTTTAAAGTTTTTAACAAAGTATAAGTTGTCATAACAATTATAAAACAAATAATGATAATTCAAGTTATATGTAACATCTATTATTTTTATGACTTTATTGCATTATGTAATTTTGCGGTATTAATATTTTGTAAGAACTATGAGGGATAAAAGTTTTACATTAATTTTTTATTGAATTTAATATGATTTTTTATTGTAACAGTGTATAAATTTTGACCAGGCTGACCACATTTCATGTAAAATATTTAAAAATTAAATTTGAAACAATATATTAAACATGCAGTGTTCATTTTCCATTTATTAAAAAAAAAAAATTATAGCAAAACCTTACTGTTATGACACATCACAGTTCACAGAATAAAGAATTTTAAGGTGGGGGAGGATATAATGAAATTTTTTTAAAAAATTGAGAGTAACATTTAACTACGGGTCATTTAATGCGAAATCAGTAAATGTTGGTTGCTTGACTATTTTGTATTATTTTTATAATTTATCTACGGTTATTATCATTATTCAGTAGGCAAAAATAATTTATATTACATTTTTATCTCTCACCGTATACATTTATAATATATGTCCATCGCAGCAAAATCAGCTGTTGTTACCATTTACGAAAAAGTTAATATTTAATTTTGCATTTCAGATGTGTAGTTTCTGTTTTCACCAACATGCAAATAAGGGGTCAAGCTTTCTTTTCATTACTATGTACACAACTTTCTTACATATTAAACTTTAACTACAAGGGTTTTAATTTCATGTTTCAGCGTAAGAACTTGTAGCTAAAGAAAGGCTATGAACCATAAACTTTTAAATTTTTTTATTAACACAGTAGGTACCCCTCTTTGACTTCATGCATTCAAGCGACTGTGTTATTCCACCCTAAAGTTCCGGCCACACAGAGCACTATGCTATGTTTGCGATGTTCGCTATGTTCGCTATGCTGGGTAGCCAGAGTATACAGAGGTGCATGCCATCGGCATCAAGTGATGACTCAGATAATAAATTTCTTTTGACCATGTTATTATGCAAGCATAAAAAGAAATGGGTTCATGAAGTAAATGCGAAAAGAAAAAAATTTGGAGAATATCACCATTTGATAAAGCAGTTACGAGATGATGAAGTGAAATTCATAGAGTACTTCAGACTAAATCCAACACAGTTTTACACGTAATTAAGTTTAATCAGGGAAGATATACAGAAGAAGAATCTAAATTACAGGGAAACCATTCTACCGGAAGAACGCTCCGCTGTGTGCTTGAAGGTGAGTAAATGTTTTAAAAATTAATAAAATTATAAACATATAAAACACTTATTGAGAGTTCAGAGGTGAGAAATCATTGTCTATTCGGTAGCTGATAATTCCACTGTCTGATGGCACTTCCACATGTAAGGAGGGTGAAGTGCTTGGTGTACAAGCACAAAGGAGAATCCGATGCAATAACGTTGGCAGATGAAGATGAATCAGACTTATTATGCTCATGTTTCACTTCAGCATGCAGCACAACATTCATAATTTCTTACTTAATTTTGAGTTGCAAAGAACGAGGGAGGCTCTTTGTGCTTTCACAAATGCTTGCAAAAAAGTAATCTATATCCCCCATCTGCTTTTTGTATTTATTTTTCTGCTTTTTGTAGGTTATTGCTGTATCTACATCTCAACTCTTGTCAGTGCTGGCCCTCTTTCTCTTATGCCCCAATGTTACTTGAACATTGCTCGATTGTTTCTTCACACTCACATCCCAAGTTTTCATGCCCATCTTTTTGTAGACACTCCTCTCCATCCTGGCTGGCTGCTATTTCCTCAGCTTCTTTACTTGAACGTGAGGAGGTCACATTGGAATGAGTTTCCCTCCCTGCTAGGTCTGGTCGGAGAAAAGACATCTGTTGTTCATACTTCCATGCTTTCATATTTTTCGCAGAATCTCTATTTTTCGTTTTCCTTTGCAACAATGGTTGGCGATGACTGTCTTGCTATCACTTCCATTCTGCTTTCAGATCCGCAACTGTAACAATGTTTAAAATAAACATATTATTTATACAATGTAAAACACTTATTTAAAATTAGATTATTAAAGTCATTAATGTAATATTGATGCTGTATGTTTAAAGTATTAAATATTCATATTTTGTACACAAATAACTATTTAAAGTATGTTATGTGTTTTGTTTCAGGCACCTAGCAACTGGAAGTTCCTTTAGTTCAATAGTTTTTTCATTTTGCATGGGCAGAGTTACAGTTTCAGAGATTTTTTAATGAGGTCTGTACAGTCATATGGGAAAAGCTTCAACTTATCATCATACGCAAGCCATACGAGATTTGGAGGAAATCTGAGAGTGTGTTCAGAGAAAAGTTCAATTTTTGTCACTGTGTTGCAGCAGTCGGTGGAAAACACATTTGAATTAAAGCCCCACCAAATACAGGATCAAATTTTTTTAAGTACAAGAGTTTTATTCAATTGTTCTATTGGCATTGGTTGATGCCAATTACAGGTTTGTGGCCATAGATGTAGGACAATATTGCATATTTTGCTATGGAAATGTGTTTGCAAACAGTAGTATTGTAATTCGTAATTCGTTTGTCAAGTAGTACTATTGAAATGACTCTGGACGGAAACATTCAAGAAACCATTTTACCATATGTAATAGTTGGTGATGAGGTTTTCATCCTCAAAAGGTATCTCCCAGAACTGGTCCAAGACTCAGCCATTCTGCTAGAATATTTAATTACAGGCTCACAAGAGCGAGGAACACAGCTGAGGATACTTTTGGCATATTTTCCATTACCTGGATGGTATACCACAGTCCACTGGAATGCAGTACCGAACTTGCCATAAAAGTTGTAAAAGCTACAGTTTCTTTGCATAATTAACTACGGCAAGCCAATACTACTATCAGCTGCACTCGTGAAGGGGAAGAGCGCACTAAAGTTTGTCATCTTGTGCAAATTAATGCTGCCAGTGCTACGAATTTGACAAGAGAGGCTTTGTCTATTTGCAATTCATTCATGGAGTACTTTGTTTCTAATGACGGCCAAGTGTCATGGCAAGATGATGTAGTGAATCGTGCGACCTAACTTTACAGGATTCTTGTCTTGAAATTGTGTTGTATCCAATATCAGTGTAGTGTTACTGTGTATCATAAGCAGTAAGTAAACATAATGAAACTCTGTTGTCACATGCTGTAAACAATTTTGTTATACTGCATTATATGTATTATAGGCCTATATGTTTATTGTTAGACGAACTTCAGATTGCCAGTTTAATTTGAGCATTGAGTAATACACAAACACTTAACGCCACTTAACTTACCTGGTTTATTAACTTCATTGGAAATCATTTTCCAGGTATTGTCATGCATATTCGGTTTTCTATAATTTTCAATTGTTTTGCTCCTTGAGCATGTATATTTTCTAACTGCTTCATTAATTTTTCTATTGACATGACACCGATAACATTTACCACACTGAACAAAATGTTTAAATGACTACAACTTTATCAATAAGGCTAAATATGGCAGGAAAACAGTTGTTTATTCTATACTGCGCATGTGTGACGTCTGTGATGTTTACAAAATTAGCAGAGTTTCAAACACTCGATGACGTCACAAAGATAACCATTACAGCGTACGCAGTGAACACGCCTTGTGTGGCCACTTACACTTCACATGCAGGCGGCTATATGTTACGCGCGTAGCAAACATTGTGAACATAGTGTATGTAGCGCTCTGTGTGGCAGAACCTTTACAGTGATATAAATTTTTAAAATTCAAAAATTTTCGACAATTGTCAACTTTCCTGCTATGTAAACTGAAAAGGGCTGAAAGGAAAATTTGTTGTTTTACTGACACAAACTCCTGTTGATATGTAATCCATTCCTACAGAAAATGTTTTGTGGTTCAAGCGGGTTTAAAAGTTATGAACAGTCGTCAAAGCTCTTCAGAAAATCACTTTAGAGTTTCAGAAGCTATAAAAGATTCGTTATTTACATCCTGTGTCTTACAAATGGCTTTAAACAACAAACGTTTATATTTGCAGCCTGAGAAATACTCTTTGACCTTGTACACTCAATTTGTGTTTCCACACCCTTTATAAAAAAATCTTCAAAATCAAAACATGTATATGGAAAAGCTACTTAACAAAGTAGTATACATTTTTGAAATTGTTAGCTTTTAAATGTAACTTATCAAACAATCTAAATTGGGTATCTTGTTTAAAAGTGACAGTTTATAAGTTGTAATCACCATTAATAATGCTAACCTTCCTCTGTCATTTGGAAAGTAATATTGATATATATTGGTTAAATGTTCTAGTTTTTCTTTATTGTAAGTGCTACTAATAATGAATAATAACACTGGAATTTATTTCTTTTTTGGTTACTTTAGAAACCCTGAATTTATCTGTCAGTCCAACGAGTGTACACCCTTGGTGATGAGAAATAAAATGTCTTACTATATAGAGGCATTCAAAATTCGCAGCCATACACGCCTGTGATTGCAGCAACCATGGGTACTTCAGCACCCTGCTGACGACCACAAAGGAAACAAATCTTAATCCAATATATGCAGACTACCGCGAATGTCCGCTGCTCTGGGCACAACTGCCCCCCCTTATGATGGTCATGACGAGAGTCCCAACAAATCCGCAGACTCCCGTGAATCTCCCGCGATGACTCTGGGCCTGACGACACTTCGTGATGTCTATGACGAGAGTCCCCTTATGTTCCGTAACCGGTATTCTACAAATTTCTCTTAAAATACTCTTCCCTTATACTCCCAACCAATTACAGATTCTCTGAGCAACTGACAAATCTAAACCTGTCCTTTCCTCCGTATTGATTTAATATTTCTTTTTAGAAGTAACACAGGTCGACATTTACATACACACTAACGACATTTACATACACTCTAACCAAATTTACATACACTCGAACGTATATACAAAATTTGGGCCCTTTATGATGATTAATAATTAAGTTAATACAGTAAACTCTCACAAATCTGGGGGTCTCGGGGATTTGTGACCTTCGGATTTCTGAAAATCACGGATTTTTGAAATATTGTATTTTCCATAACAAAAATCTGCAAAATTAAAAAAAAAGTTTTATATTCTGTAAGTCCCCGATTTACGTCGTCCTAATAATCGTCGTGGTTTTTAGCAACGTATCCCAGACGTAAATTGAGGACTTACAGGTATAAGCTAACACTGTTTAAAAAAAAATAATTTATAAAAAACGGCACCTCGAACACGTTTGGCAATACTGGCCGGCCAGCTCTGGGCACGGGCAGCCGGCTGCGAGCCGTCAAGTCGTAAACAACCTTTCATTGTCACAGAGAAGCAGAAACAGCGATTACTATTTCCTTCTCCACCCGTGTACCGGCGAAGTAAACTACAGTGCACATAGCAATACCTTAAATTTTACTTACCAGCAATCATTGATTATTCCAAACAAGGCACGAAAAAATAAACATTTAACACTATGCACAGATTAAAAATATTTATACACTTTTACGTCAAATAGCTTGCACACACATTAAACTAAGGAAACACACAAAAAGTAGACTTTAATTATTTCTAGAGTTGCAATTAACAGTACACGAGGTGTAAGCAGTCGGCTCACTATGTTGCTGTGTCGATAGTCCCACCATGTGAGTGCGGATGTCTGTTTAATGGCCTGTCTTATTTTGTGAAGGAAGGTAGAATGCAGGATATGGCATTGCATTACCTCCGACACAGGGAAACAGTCTTTTTTGTTTCTGAAAATTTCATTAGCGTGTCCCAAGCAGTAGCGGCCGCACTCCACGTAACATTTGCTTCGTCACTATCGTTATCTCCATCTCCACTACTTTTTTTTTACTGTTTTAACGAAAACCATTTGTACAGTGCACTATCCAAATCCTGTAGTTTGGCCGTTTGGAGTGTTTTCCGATCATGAAATCCTTTCTCCGACTCGCTGTTCGACATAAACATTTTAAGTTTGACGCTACTCTTTTTAATGCCGTACACAGTTGTCTCGCAGATGCCATAGGCCTACTCTTCCTTGATTGCAGAAACCTTTACACAACGCTCCAATTTCTTGCAAATCTCGAACTTTTGTTTTAGTGTTAACGTTGTGTGCTTCTTTTTTATTACCGGCGCCATTCTCACAACAAACAACACTAACAAATATGAACGAATACCGTGAGCAGTGTCCGTGCACGTCTTATCGGTGTGTTGTGTTGCGGCAAGACACGTTGACCTTGGGCTTACCGCATCTGCTGCTACTAGTACCGTTAGATGCTTGCTACTGTAGCAGCGCAGCACAGCGCAGCACAAACGCGAAGAAGCTAGGTGCAGTGTAGCACGGCGCAGCACGTTGCAATAATCAAAACGGACATTGCTTTGAGAAAACCACGGATTTTTGAGTACCGCGAATTCTCGAGCTACGGACTGGCGAGAGTTTACTGTATACAGTTTCACTGCAGGGCGCAGGTGAAACCATGTCCCTGCGCTGATCTACTTCCAGTCTGTGTGTTCAGTTTCCCACACCAATTCTAGGTCTTGGTCCAGCTAACATCTCATGTTTACAGGCTTTCTCTGCTCTGTGGAGGGTTGAATAACCATGAAACACTTCGAAACCACTCTCAAACCCTTCCTTTTCATGCCAGTTTGCAAGACTACATTTAATTTAAATTACATGAAACAAATTATTGTTATTGAGTAAGATTAATCACGTGATTCTGTATATGATGAAACTTCAGCTGGCTTTGTACGATTATTTTAACACAATTTTCTGTATTTACGTGGAACATTACACTTAATCACTTTTTAAGGGCTAGTAGGCCCACTACATAACTTAGAAACCATACTTAAGACTTATCAAAATGTTAGAACGAAATAAGTAATTATTATTTCAAAGTAATTTATTCATATAACCTATCTCCAGTAGCTGTCATTAAAGTTCATTCCTTAGTCTACCATAGTAGCCGTACTTATTATTTGCATATATATTTTTTCATTTTTTTTGTTTAGGTGATAGGTAAGTATTTTTTTCTTCAGAAGTGTTATATACTCTTCCGGGGGCAGTCGAGAATTCAGTTGGTGTTAAAATATCCAGAATACTTTTCTTTCCCATCCACATAACATTATTTTCTTCAAGTTTCAAGTTATAGGTGGTCCACTCAAATGCAAAAATACCATTTTAATATTGTCATGTTCTTCTGACATCTCTAGCACTTACCCAATTAACCATTGATCACCATTCACACAAGTAATATAGGTAGTGTAGGAGTTTGATGTTTCCTCCACTGTGAATATTTGCAGCACTTACCTTGAACAAGAAGTTAGATTCTTGGAAAGATGAAGTTGTCTGATCTTAAGGAATGAAACAGCGATGTCTTCGTGTCTGAGGCACTTGCAGAGATTCAGATAATCTTGAATTAAAGGCACCATACTACGTTATCTACGTCTTCTGTAGTGACAAAGTGCATGCCCTTATTTTATCTTTGCAGAACTGGTACGTTGTCTCTGATATGTTAATGTGGTTTTTGGTAGTTCGTTGTAGACTTGCTTTTGGCACTAACCGTTTCATTGTAGGTCTATCCCCTTCTCCATCGAATGGCCCTTTACCATAACTTGAAGGTAGAAAAAAGCCATTCTACATGGAGGCCAAAATCATCTTGGTGTTTTCATAAATTCACAAAGTTTTTTTCTGTTTTTATACTGTTGGACAGCACCATTTGAGAAATAGGTAACTTTCTTGATACTAAGGTGGATGTCTGACTATATGATTGGTTTCAACTTTTTCTGAAATACATAAACTGTAGCTGTGTAGTGGTTTAAACAGTCACTAATAAAACATATGCTTTGACAGCAGGTATAACCATCACCTTTGTAATAAATATAAAATGGATTTAATGTGGCCTGGCTGTTCACCCAGTTATAACTTAATACCTTGTCTTGTATGATGAAAGAGTTTTCTGCATAGTCACCAATAACAGCAGCACATTCATTAGTTTGTACAGGTTCTGTTTCATTTTGAAAAACTTGACTCCATTTTTGATATGTAGTGATGGCTTTTCAGTGTGTTTATTTCGCTTATTTAATTTTCTTCAAACTCGTCATAGGTTGCCACAACTGTCAGAACATCACAACAATCTGTTCTGATCTATTGCTGGTAAGTAACAGTTTCTTCTGCACTTTCCAAGTTTAAATTGGCTTTGAAGAACTTCAACTGATAAGCAGTTCATACACTCCCCAAACATACGTGATTCATTTTCAATGTCACACACAGTCTTCTTGATGAGGTCTATACAGTTGTCAAGTTTTGCAGGACTTGTCATGAGTTTAATGTTTTGGTGAGTTCTGTAAACATGACACTAGTTCCGTGCAGGTTTGACTGAAGACACATATACTCCAGCAAACACATTTCTTAGAATGGCAAACATGCAAGCTCGTTATAACGTAATATGAAATACGATAGGGCCTATATCCAACATGGTGAGAGATAAAAATTTAATAAAAATTGTTATCACCTATTGAATGATAGTAATGATAGTTAAATTATAAAAGTAATACAAAATAGTCGGGCAACCAAAAAATAACAAAAAATTTCTGATTTCAAGTGGAATGATCCCTACCCTAACAATAAACAAAAAAAAAATTGTTTGTAGTAGTTCCATCTAAAGTCAGTGTTCCTATTCTGTCTGATGTAAAAGTAACAGAATTTTATAATTATTACTAATAGAACAATTACCATTGTAACAGGTCCTCTGCCCTTATGTTTATGGTATTCTTATTACAATGACTATAAGTTAATGTCTATTGTGTCCTAGCCTTCAGGAGCTACACTAAATCAGCTAAACACATTGCAACAGAGAATAGCCCCAAACAAGTGTTCATTAATTTACATGCTTTTTAAGAAAAATTACATAGCCTATCTACCAGTACATCTACAAGTAAGCCTGAGGCACGCTTGTTTGACGTGTCTACTAAAAAAAAAAAGTTGGCGATAAAAACTACCTACTTATAGTAAAATTGCATTAAAATTCAGTGGCACGGAACTAAAACTGGATTATACAATAGTTAATGGCATGGCACTATATGGTAGTATATATTTAGTCATTTAGGAATACATTATAGTGTTAATGGTTTTGTATTGTTCTGTTAAATAACCGATCAGCAGCATAGCAGCAATCTATCATTAAATTTGGTACTGTAAATTTTGGTGCATGACATGTTTGGTACTATTTTTATTCATCAAGTAATTTGTTTATAAAGTGTTAAAGAAATATTGAAATACAGTAGAGTCCCGTTATAACGAGGTGTTACGGTTCCTGGTTCGAACCTCGCTATTGCCGAGACCTCGCTGTCAACGAGTTTGGTCGATTTTGACCCCCCAAAACAAAAAAAGTGCCCTAAAATTGCATCAACTTGTTACAACAGGGAATATTAACGTTTTGTATTAATTCAATCATGTATTATTTACAAACGTGTTGGCTTGTGCCTTTCGCAATCAACACATAAAGTAAGTTTGCGGGGGACGTAACTCGGCTGCCGCAGTATCGTCCAAAACTCAGTCACTCTCACTCTGCCACAGTGTCTTGGCACGGTATGGCCGGCAGCTGCTGCTGCTGGATGGCGTGATCGCCTCAAACCAAATAGCAACAAATTCCGTATTTACTCGCATAATGGCTGCACATATTTGACCAAACTTTTGCCCCAAAAAAATGGGGCATGGCAATAATGAGGTGATTTTAAAAAAATTGAAAAAAAAAAAAAAATAAAAAAAATATGTGGGGGAAAAAAGTTGCATTTGCATTTGTTAACAGGACTGACTTGTTAACATTAATTAATATTGCGTAGAAATATTAAGAATATTCCTGTGATTCGCCGATGACCAGCTGGCTTAACGTATGTTTCGTGCACGTGTGCCGCGTGCCGGCTGCCGGCCGGGCCGCCAGGCGCCAGCGCCGGGTTGTATTCCAAGCTGACTAGCTGGCAACAGCGCAGTGAGTCATCATCTGCTGCAGCACATTCTGTTCTCACCACCACTACCTCACGTCCCTTCCCCCTCCAGATCATTCCGTGACCACCCAAGTGGAGTGTGAAACAGAGAAGGTAGATGTGACTGCAGGTCCACTGGTCCGCTGCGTTTACCATTGTTTCCGCATCATCCCGTGACCTTCCTCTCCCCCACCCCTTTCAAACCCTTAGCGGGCACAGATGGCGATGCCCCCCCAAGGTCATACCGTATTTGCCGGCATATAAGACGACAATTTTTACATATTTTTGGCCCTCAAAAATTGCTACTCGTCTTATATGAGGGTGCAAAAATTTTTGGTAGCCAAAAATCGTTTGAAAGCTAAGCCTTAAGCTGTGGAGTTGTATGATGTTTCAAGGAATTGCGTTTTTCGTCACAAATGAAAACGAGTGCCCCGTTTATTTTAATAAAATTTACGGAACGAGATTTTGATGAGCATCATTCATAATAAAGGACACTTCCTCGCAGCGAAGCGGCGATCGATGCGAGTGCGTGCCGAGATAATTTGTCTCGCCAGCCTACAACTCTAGGACGGAGAAAACGAGGATCTAGGTCCGCATGCTTTCATCCTTTGTCTCGCAAGCACAAGACTCTCGGGCGGAAAAAACGAGGATCTAGATACCGTACCACACATTTATGTGTCTACCGTCTAGTGCTAGGCTGGAGGACAACAGCGCACAGGAATGCGATGACCTTGCAAACAGCTGTTGTTGCCTGGCAATGCCATGTAGTGCGCGGCATGCCTTAGGCCGGCGTTGCCAAGTCGCGCACACCTGCCGGCAAATGGCGATATCGCCGGCCACTGCCGTGCATTTCCTTGGCTCTTGGGCGGGCGGAGGGCGGTAGTAGCCAATGTTATTAGTTTATTTGTCTATTATGATGTTTAAATTCCGGTAATAAATGCATTGAAAATATATAAACTAAGTTTTTAATGTTTCAGGCAAAGGAAAAAAATATTTTTCTGTCGGGAATTTTAAAATTAGTAATTTACGTTTTTTCAAGATTTTGTACCTTCAAAACCATGACTCGTCTTATATGCGGAGTCGTCCTATATGCCGGCAAATACGGTAGCCTTGTTGACAGTAACGGGAGCTTTGAACCCTGTTTTTTGTTGTTCAGGGGTGGCCAAGGCAGCGTAGCCTACTGAGAAATACTGGTGCGGCCTTTATGCAAATTTTTTAAAATACCATTTTAATCATTTCAAAACAAGGATGCTGCCATTATGCGAGTAAATACGGTAGTAGCTGTAAAATTGCATTCTTAACAAACGAAAATAAGGACCAGCATTTCAAGGCTTCCCCCCCCCATCCCAATTTGAAAGGCCAACATACCACCCCATCACTTCCACTGACATTTACAACACGGTACTGGCTGCTTAAAAAATTACGAAAATGACTATCTTATCAGACTATGGGATAAAATACCGTATTCACTCGAATCTAAGACGCCATCGAGTCTAAGATGCAGCCTACTTTCAATGATTAAAATTAAAAAAAGTTTACATGCGAGTTATGCATTTCTTATCAAAACACATTATCTTGCCCGACCTTGTCGCCCCACCTACATTAACACAGTTGACAGCTGTTTTACCTATTTATAGAACTGGCTTGCTAAAGGGCGGAGGAACGCGTGCTGTTAACCAATAATACAAGGGAAGAGGGCTGAGGTGAGCGACCGCTGCATATGGCACGTCATGGGGATGCAGTGTGTGCTTGCGTGTCACGGATAAGCAGCCGCCAGCCAGCCAGAAAGTGAGCAGAAGTTGTCAAGGTCAACCAGTTTGATTTTCTCTTACTCTTTTATCGCTTCCGTCCATGTTTGCACACAGCAGCATTGTTAGACGTTCTTTACTGCGTTTCCCCCCCATGCAGGCATCTCCTTTGACCGCAAGTGTACGATCTGGCATCAAGTTATAAAACATACCCGCCATTCCCTTGCAATATCTGCTTTAGACCCCTTGCTGTCCTCAATCTTCTTCAAGATCTCGTACTTCGTAGCGAGGTCCAAGGTCTTTCTCTTACCGCTCATATTGTCAAATCACTTCAAAATCGCAATCAAAGTCCAAGAAAACTGCGTGGGTCGTCAACAATGCTAGCCAAAATCGTAATCCAAAAACTTACCAAAATTGAAATCCAAATAAATAAAATAGCGTGAGGTTGTCAATAATAGTTAAGCACAATAGTATTAAGTTTAGCTAAAAATAGAATTACTCAAACCAAGCACAGTTGAAAGCACAATGACCTCAAAACACAATGGGAATATTGAAAAGGATGACATGTAAAAAAAGGGGAAATCCAGAAAGGGTGGGATTCTATTTATAGAGCAGTGCTTGTTGGCCGGCAGGGTTGAAGTGGGAGGGTGGCAGAAAGGCGCGCGCTGAGATGTAGCAAGGCGGCGGAAGAAATGTGTCACATGCGCCGGAGCATGGAAGGGGGTGGGGGGAAGAGTGGGACAGAAGCCGCGCCGCAAACTAATAACAAAAGTAAGTGGCACGAATCACCGTCAATATAGTCCGTGCAAGCCTGGTTCACACAGGCAAGAAACTTTCGCAAGCCTATTTAACATGATCTTGCTGTGCAAAAATTTTTAGTTTTTCATAAAATATGTAATAATTTTGTAATTTTTTGATGGTTTCTCAAAAATACCTCGCTATAATAGAGATCTCTCTATAAGCGAGCTCGCTATAGCGAGATCCTACTGTATAATGAAAGAAGTATTAGTGAGAAACCTATTGTTTGAAATGTGTATCCTGTTAAAATGAGCAGGTGAAACTATCATGTTACCAAGTTAATTTTTGTTGTGACAACTTCAGTCGATTTTTTCAAAACAATGGATATATCAAAACCTTGAATTATTATCTTTTTTACTTGGTAAACCTGGGCTAAACCTTGAATTTGAAATTGCTAGTACTGTACAGTACAGTAAAACCCCGACTTTCTGTGTTAATTGATGGCAGCTTTCCCTGGATGTTTAAGTAGATGTACACAATTACAGGATCAATTTTAAATATTTCAACCTTTTAACTAAAATACAAAAAAATAACGTCCTGACAATGTGATAGCATCACAAGAAATGTTTGGCCTCTGGCCACCTGCAGTTGATGTCCTAGGTGCGCGTGAAGTGGTGTGACATAACATTCAAATTGTGCACCACAGGTATCAATGGAATTGCGCATGAAATATTTCATGGGATTTCTTGGGCGTCCATCATAATTTCAGCAGAACACGGCCATTGTGCATGCTTAGTGCACAAAAACTGTAGAGTGTGAACAGAACTGCGTGATGCCACAGCAGCTACACCATGTGGCTATCAACATTTATTACAAGAATAAAGTTCATAAAGTTAGTTTTACAAATCTTGCAAAAGAGTTTTTTTACAAATAATTCATACAGAAAAAATAATTTATTTTTGACAAGTTCTGAATGAATATTACGATGTATTGTACTGGAAATAAAAAAATCAAGCAACGTATGAAGCAAGATTTCCAAATATATCCCTTATATGGAAAGTGGTGGGAATTAACAATTTAAAACACATTATGGTGGAACACCTTCAGCGAGTGTAACTGCAGATACCATTGAGGAGTAACTACTCTAGTTGAAATTGTGTGGAAAGGCTCATTGAAAAGTTCTTACAGACTTTATTTTTGGTAAATGTGGTGCACCAATGCTTATGTCTTGGCTAGTTGCCCTTCCTCCAATATCACTTTGTAGTAATGACATCCTGCAACAATAAATTTGGTCTATATGTAACAAACTTCAGAGCGACCATATTGACAGGAAATGGTGAGAAATTAATATGTTGAACCATTTTGTTTGTATGAATTTTTGAAGTTCTTTAGTACTCTATATTTTATAACATACAGTGGATAGCAATGACATGGTAGTTGAAGTGAAACTTAAGTGTTATTTTTCAATTGGTATCTCTGGTTCTGTTTCTTGGTCATGTTTTATTTTTGTCACTTCACATGATATCAGTCACACCACTGCTCTTAGTTTCACTGTTTGTAAGTAAGACACTAAACTTTTTTATGAACAGTAACCTATTTGATTTAACTAGTTTTCCTCTGTCACGTGAGCAGATTTTTTATGAGACAAAACAGGTTGGTATTGAACACCTGTAAGCAATTCAAGATGTTATATTAGTGCTTGTTAAAAATAATTCAAAAGATTTTACACATTTGTGAAATATTATATTAATTGCGATAGCAAGAAAAGAGTTGTTCTTAGGTTATTTTATATTCCAAGGTAAATAGCTAAACGGAAATATAATTACACAGAAATAAGCAGTACTGCACAAATATAATTTGTGATTTGTGTTCATTGTGTTAAACCTCTTGGCGGCAAAGACCTGGGATCGTAACCTGAATCATATAGTTAAATTATGGATTGCTCAGCTAACTATAGCATGGTGGCCACGCTTCGGGAAAACCAGGAAAAGTCAGGGAATTTTCGTGGTCCAGGAAAAGTCAAGGAGTTTTCCAAATATGCAAGGAATTATTTTGAAGCTTCAATTCTCTAATTTGTGCATTAAATTTTTTAAAGTTTGCATGGTATTGTTTTCAGAGTAGGCTGAACTTTAAACAGGGTGTCCACCCGTCTGGAAAACAGATAAATCAGGGAATTGTCAAAGAATTTTCCATGTCAGGGAATAAGTCAGGGAAATTTCAGGGAATTAATCAGCTGTCAGGGAAATTTTTAAAAGTACCTGATTTTGGTGTTTTAATATCGTTACACTTATCACGAAGATGTGAGTATTTATAGTTTTATAATTATATTTATAAATTACATGATATGAAATGCTGTTCAGAATCTTATGGACTGTTACACAGCCACAGTTGCATAATAACTGTGCGCACCGTAACGATGTATTCCGAAAACTATCGAAGATTGCCAATTCATTGTGTCTGCGTCGGCGCGTAGCCTACGCCATGCCATACAAAATGACTATGTCCGGCGCAAAACATGTTGCTTGAATGTTTTAGACTAAACTGAGGTAAATAGGTGAATAACAGTTGTTCAAGATGGACTTAAAAATATATTAGTTTTGAAAAAATTTTTAATTTGGGATTTTTTTGTAGAAAATGTGGTCAACTGCCGAGGTTGTTCTAATTATTGTTTTGTGTGTTTGCTGGAAAAGTGTGTACAGATGAGTGAACGTTTCTTTGTACAGCGGTGGATTTAAGGGGGAGACCCCCCCAATTTTGGCATGGGGTGTATGTGTACACACTTTTTAAGGCATAGGCCCCCTCCCCCCATTCTCGCAATGCTGGACCCGCTACTGCTTGTGCATTATAGTAGGCATTATATGCATTTGCTTCAATCATTTGCAGGTATGTGGTATGTTACTTAACATTAACAGGTATGTTTTAATAGTTGGTCTTAATATGCATTTCATGATAATTAGAAAACGTAATATAAACAGTAGCCTGTTGAAACATTTGTTTGTGACTAATATAAATGACCTCAAAATCAGATAAATTATTAACAGTTTAAGTCTGTGTTTAGTATGACAGCATTTTTTCGATATGTGTGTGGTAATTTGTCATCTTCGAAGGTGACAAAAAGGAAAAGGAAGGAAAATGTAACTACAAAAATTTGGCCTATGCCGTCGATCCGTTACGTGGAATAGGTTGCGTGACAATTTTCACGCTGTTTATTTCCGAACAAAGCTGTATGACATGTGTAATAAGTGTTCACATTTTGTTGTCGGGTTCGATGAATTGAACAAAGTTACCCAAAAAGGAAAGATGGACCTAACAATTCGCTTCTGGAATGAAGAAACCAGTGAGGTGAGCACACAATACTTGGGCTCCGTATTTCTGGGACATTCAACTGCTGTAGACTTGTTAAATGGGTTCCTCACTGGTTTATATCAATCGGACCTAAATTAATTATTACAAGGATTTCTTCATGGCCCCATTGTAAACAAAAGGTTCATCCAAGGTTTGAGTCAT
Source organism: Medauroidea extradentata (assembly GCA_003012365.1). Taxonomy (NCBI): domain Eukaryota; kingdom Metazoa; phylum Arthropoda; class Insecta; order Phasmatodea; family Phasmatidae; genus Medauroidea; species Medauroidea extradentata. Next base: position 20,955 of record PNEQ01064484.1, on the reverse strand, counting down.
TTTTAGCGGAAGACATTTTTGTAGCCCAGTCATTGAATATTGGAAGTTGTGGGTTACGTACTTAATAGTTTCAAAGCAGGTATTAAATCAGCAGGTTGGGATGTTGTGGAATACTTACGAGTATTGTATTATTGGTTCCGACATGTACCAGCATGACGTGCTGATTATGTTCGGTATACAGGGTCACAGTTATTTCCCATGAAGTATTTTGCAATCCGTTGGCTTGAGAGCATCAGAGTGGCTGAGCATGCATTCCTTATTCTTCCTCACATTGAAAAGTATGTTGAATATGGTTCTAATTAACGTACTGCACCCAGTTGTAACAGCTTCAAAATAGTGTCAAGAGGCATCAAGGACAAACTTCTTAAGGCTAAACTTTCTTTTTTATGTCTCTTGCTGCAGCTTTAGAACTGTTTTTGATTAGGTAAGTTCCGATCAGACCTTTCTTTAGCACCTTTTTTGTACGAATCATTGCTGTTGGTTATTAGAGACACAATGGTTTGTTTTGTGAAGCCGGAAGCACTCACTTCTATTCAGAACATCAAAAAAATTAACTTGCAAAAGAAAGAAAGAAAATATTCTTGTAGCTAAAAGTGTAAATTTTGAATTCACAACTAAAGCTGCTCTGAATAATGCTCGTGTTGTTTCTGATAAAGATATGTTGGAGTTCTGTATGGACTGCCAAAATTCAATGCAGGATTTGTGTAGTAAAATGATAGAAACGTCACTATTAGTAGTTGACAAAGGGAATTTAATTTCTTGATCCAATAATAGCATTGGTGGCATCCATTTGCGACTGTCTCTTGTCTCTGACTTTGAGTTCATTAGTCTAAAACAACTGGTTTTCTGGTGTTAAAGCTGACATAATTGAAAGACAAGTCAAAAGTGTTAGCAGCAGTTCATCATTTGATATTAACCTACAGGAATTTTCCCAAAACAGTGGTAGGTTTGATGAATTTTGGATGTAGATGATTACTCAGACTTCACCTGTTCCAGCAGAACTAGTAATTTTTAAAAATGTTACTCATACTTCCACATGAAAATGCACTCGAAAGAGGATTTTCGGTTACCTAGCATATATCAGTAGACAACCTTCTGGAAGAGACTCGTATTGTGCAGAGGCTAATCTTTGATGTTGTCACAGCTGCTGGAGGTCAACAGAAAGTCGTTATATCGAGATTGCTGATTTATTCTGCCAGAAATGCCCATGACAGATATAGTGAAGCCCTAAAGAAGAAAACCCTGTCACTAAATGATGATGAAAATGCTAAGAAAGAGAAGTGAAAATATGCATTGCAAGCAGAAGAACTAAAACAGAAGAAGAAGAAGAAGAAGAAGAAAAAAATAATGGAAGATGCTAGTAGGGCTGTTTCAGCAATCGAATATGAGATGATGAACCTTAACAAATAAGAGTTTTTGTTGTGTTTAGGGAAAGTTTTTAATTTGTTTGCCATCTTAACAGTGAAACTAATTTTTTAAAATTACATTTTGAAGGTAATTGTTTAACATTGTAGTGAAAATGTCTGTTAAATTGTACAGAAGATTAATACAAGTAGCAAACTCACTGTGAACTGAAAAATTTTTTTTTTAGGTGTCAGGGAAAACAGGGTATTTTCAGGGAATTTAAAAATTTAGTTTGAGTGGACACCATGTTAAAGCCAGCACCACATTACAGATTTCGTAAGCCAAACAAAGTAACATAATTTTCAATGTTTGTGTAAGACGTGTCCATTCATTTCAATCAGTTCAGTGAAAAAATTGTTCAAACGAATCGTTCACTTATTTCGATTTGTTTATCCGATACACGGCCAAAGGCCGTTTTCTAGATCTCTCCTTCTTGTTCCAGTACTACAGTTCCTAAAAGAAACATGATGCGTCTCAACTCCTCTCTGCTTCCACTTCTTTTCTCGGATTCTTTTGAATCACTATATTTGTTTCGTAGCGAACGAATAATACGTTTCGAGTCGCATGATAAGCCGTTAAAATGTAATGAATTGTTCGTAAGTTACCGGTATCTGCCTCCGTGAATCCAGTGTTGTTAAGCGAGGTTTAACAATAATAATAGTGCAATTCATTTCGGAAAAATAATTTTGGTTTAGAAACTATATTGACATAAAAGTTGAACAGTTTATAGTTATGCCGTGAGCTTATGTTTTTCATGGAGACACATTTGTTGCTTGGACTCGCCCGTATGTAGTTGCGAACAGAGTATGAATAATTGAAGTGGCCGCCGGCACGTCTGTTAACTAGCAGGAATTAGAGCTATTTTACATTTTGTGAGTTCATCAAGATCTGCTGTATTTCTTTATAAATTAATGTTAAACTCATATAATCATATGGTTGTGATACATTATGCATATGGCACTGTGTGTATTTTTTTCCTTCAGCTGTTGTGTACTTTCGTGGCCACGTGTCAAAGAAATTTATTAGCTGTGTAACACTACGAGTGGCCTGAACCTCATGAATAATATAGTTCGTGACATTCAGCATCTTATGAGTAAACATTTTGTGTAGGCCTACTGTAAATAATATATTGTTCAGAAAGCAAAAAAAACTATGTTTAATGAACAATGGCTTTTAGATAGTAGTTTCTCTGGGTGGTTGCGTTGGGCAAATGATAGTTATTCTGCTTATTGTGCCATATGCAGGACATCTTTTTCGCTCAGTAAAGTGGAAAAAAGGGCAGTTTCCAGTCATGTGGCGGGGAATAAACACAAGGAAGCTACGAGTAACAGTGCGAAATCAGTTTGTTTAAGGACATTTTTCAAGATCAGTGATATACTGCTGAAACTGAGAAGCAGCCTCCAGATTTGCCAGGTACATCTTCATAGACAGAATGTGAAACAAAGATAAGCACAGACTTGTCACTATCTAGCACCCCACTTGAAAGGGAAGGTCAGCCACCATCGAAATGAAAATGTATCCTCCAAGAATTTGTTTTGAAGGAGAATGTGATGAAAGCTGAAATTATTTGGTGTATTTATGTCATCGTGCAACACCAGTCTATCCGTTGCGGTGCATCTAGTGTACCACTGTGTTTCAGTTAATGTTTCCAGATTCGGAAACAGCCTCAAAACTACAACTTCAGAGAACAAAGCTGACCTATAGATGAATGCATGGTATTGCACCATTTTTTCACAAGCAGCTTGTCAAGCTGTGTAGTAACTGCAAGCACTTAGTTTTGGGTTTTGATGAATCACTCAATAAAATTTCTCAAAAGGACAGATGGATATAAATATTATATTTTGGAATTCTGAAACAAATGTGGTTTCCACAATATTCTTTGCATCTACTTTTTCGGGCCATTCAACAGCAACAGATTTTCTGAATTCATACATTAGTGCAACAAAAGAACTAGAGCTGAATAAGTTGTTGCATGTTTTGATGGATGGACCAAATGTTAATTTTAAGTTTGTACATGAACTACAGGAACACTTGTGAGTGTGATTCAAACAGCCCTAAAATAGTTTACCTAGGCACGTGTGGCCTTCACACAATGCAAAATAGTTTTCAAACTGGCCTGGAGAAGGCAGAATGGGATGTGATTGAATTTTTAAGGTCATTACACAATTTATTCTACCAAATACCTTCTCGAAGATCTGATTACATTAGCTATTCACAGTCCAACTTGTTCCCACTTAAGTGCTGTCCAATTCGTTGGCTTGTGAACAGCAAAGTTGTGGAGCACGCTATCACTAAACTTCCAAACTTTTCAAAATACATTGATGGTGCCACTCAAGATAAATGATTCGTACCTGCAATAGCTTCCAAGTTGTGTCATTGGCAATGAAAGACAAGTTGTAAAAACCGATGCTTTGTTTTTTTCTGTCCCTAGCTATGGATGTAGAGCCATTTTTGACCCAGTTCCAGTCTGATCTACCTCTTGCACCATTTTTGTGCAGGGCACTTAATTCTACCATTAAATCAGCTATGGCCAAATTTGTGAAACCACATATTTTGAAGTCGGTACGTAATGTGTCTGAAATAAACCTAGCTAACAATGAAAATCTTCTTTTCTCAAAAGATGTGGATCTCGGGGTATGCAGTAAGGGATGCTCTTCGTGGAACTACTGGTGTGAAGGAACAGGAAATTCTGGAATTAAAGAACAAATGTAGAAATGCAGTGGTTGCATTATGCAACAAGTTGACTGAGAGATCGCCTTTAAAATTCAGGCTGACCGAAGGCATTTCTTGCCTTGATCCTGAAATTGCAAGTTTGGAGTCCATCCATGATAAAAGACTTAGGCTTGCATTCGAGGTTTTCGTGAAGAATATGTGACTTTCAGGGGCGATGGCAGATAGAGCTGAATGCCAGTTCTAGGATGTCTGTAGTAAAGACAGGTTTCTGGAAACAGTGAAGACTTACTCTTTCGCAGAACATAGAGTGGATGTGTTATGTTTGACAGAACTACTGGCTGGTAGTGGAGAACATGAAGAACTGATATCCTTTCTAAAAATGGTATTTATTTGGCTCATGGAAATGCTTCCATTTAAAAGGGGATTTTCCATAAATAAGGAATGCTTAATGGACAATATGTATGAAGAATCTATTGTGGCCCAACGTCAGGTGTATGATGCAGTTAAAAGTCATGGTGATTTAGAGTCCATCATAATATCCAAGGAACTTGTTCACTCTGCCAGAAATGCTAGGGCTCGTTACATGGTATGTTTCAAGAAGAAACTATCTGAACAGCTACAACAGGACAAGCAGCATGTGAAAAAAAAACTGCTCCAAAAGAAAATGAAAGAGCTATATGAGAAAAAAAGAAGAATCATGGAGGATGCGTCCAAGGCAGCAATCACCATTGATGAAAAACTGAAGTCGCTTAAAAACTAAGGTATGTGTGTTAAATGTTTAGAAATTATGTGTGAAAATAGTCAGTGAAAAATCTAGATTTTATCTGGAAAACCTGGAAAAGTCAGGGAATTTTGAAAGTGAATTTGAGTGGCCACCATGATGAAAACAATGTGTCTTTGGTCGTGTAGCAAGGTCTCGATGATCTCCCACAAATTGGATGACGTATCATGATGACGTTGGAAATTTTATGTAATGACATAAACTTAAGATTAAGTCTGGCATTTTATTACTGTGCGACATATCATGTACGAGAATTTAGGCCATGGTAACCCAGAAGTCTACTCTGCTGGTGACCCCTAAGCTTGCTCTCCTCAGTGTCCACGTGTAACGATGATGTTAGAATTAATTTAAAGTCCTTACATCATGTTACTTTCATGTTCACGTTCCTCTAAAGTGTGCCGAAATATGTGCGCTACCTGACCATATGCACGTTGTTCCCCCTTCCCCTGCGCAAATGAATGTGGTGAGGTTCCCCACAGTAAATCAGAGAGCAGTATTATGCAGCCAGAGGGATGCGTCAGTCTGCCTTCCCTTCCATATAAATTTTATATGTACTTTAAGGTTGACATTTTCTCAGTTTCGTTACAACTAACATGTTTCTTAATTAGTACATAAAGTATATTAAGTAAATAATACCATAAAAGTGTAAGCAGGAACCTTGAGGATGGGAGAGTGAAGAAGAGAGAGAAGGAAATCAGTGGGGCGAGGGCAATAAGTCCTCCCCCTCTCTGGCTGCTGTAGACCACATTGGGTGGAAACATGTAGCCCCCAGCTGTCCCTTGTTGCCAGCCTCATGACCAATACGTACAGTAGGGTGCATCACAATCGTAACATAGTTTGTATTTATTCAAATCCCACAGTGATGACAACTTACTGGAAATTAATTTTTGTGTTTCAGATCTGGTCAACAATAAAAAGTTTTGATTTATAAAATCAACCGAATGATGTTTGCATCCATCCAAAACTTTACATACCGAGCTTATAGTTTGAATCGTTTTAAGCATACCGGGCTCTTACAGATATGCTTTTTGGTTGTGCTAGTCTGGGAAAATAATGTACGCGATTAATTTTTCTACTAAAAATAAATTTTTCCTCCCAATAATTATGTTGAATTTTGAGTAGCTGTGGGAGCTGCAGCCTGTAGTTCTGCCATTTATTGAAGAATTCATCATGACCCCCGCATATCTCTCGAATTATCGGCCAATCACAGGTACCTAGAACTCGCCTATTGGCTAAGCCATTTCCACAGGCAAGGTAGGCATGCAGTGGATCAGCAGAAACTTAGTTGAACAGATGTCGAGATATGGTCGCAACTTTTAACGTAATGTAACTTATTTATTTCATGCTGACCATGTCCTCCTCTACACAACACAATGAAATAGCTATTGAATATATGAACTGTACTTTTGTTGATAAGAGCAGAGTGTTTCAGGTCTCTTCTTGTAGAAACCACATAGCCTGTCTTGTATTTTCGCACGTCACTGTACAAATTATTGTATTTGCAGTAAGTTTAATTGTATTGCTGTACAAAGGACCTTCTACACACATTAATAACTTTTCAGAGTTCCAGCTATACCCGTTATTACCACATAAATCACTAGATTGAACACAATTACATGAAGTAAATGTAAATTGCTGTAAAGTTCTTGCAAAGAACATGAAATAACATGTCCAATGATGTCACAGCAACAGCAACATGGTGAAACTTGATATTGCCGAGGTCAAATTAACACTATTTTTATCTATGTTTTTTTCCGAGCTATAGAGATGCAAATAAAGAAAGTGTGATATGAATATTCATTAAATTAATCACACTATTAAATAAAAATATTGCAAAAAAGGTAACATGCCCATTGACCCTGGTTTCAAAGAGGGTTGGAGCTGACTGGTTGTCGTTTTGAGTTAGCTTAAGCCACATATAAAGAGAAGTAAACTTCTCTTGAATTACTTTTTAAAGGACTTGAGTTAGTATGTAAATGCTTACCAAGCTGATTAACTTTGTAAAAACATTATTTGAAAGTATTTGTACAACACTCAAAATAAACCTTTAAACATAGAGGGTTACATAAGACTATCATATGCTGTGTAATATGTTGGGCAGTACTTGCTGTAGTCAGCAGGGAGTGGGAGACACCAAAATATAATTGTCTGTGGAACTCATAAACTTCCAACAAGTGTAGGTTCTACTAGTCTGTGCTTTAAATTTCCTCCCTTCAAATTCTCAGTACCCCATCATTGTTGTAGTGAAGTTTACAAATGAAAAATACTTGCACAATCTAATTGCTTGATTGTCTATCTCCCATGTTGACTGCTAGAGGTAATGTTGCAGAAGGTCATTCTGTGTAATCACCAACAGCCTGTCAGTACCATTACTCAGAAATTCCAACCTGCAACAGTTTTTACTTGACGTACTTTGACTGTTTGATGTGAGGTACTGAAACAGATTCCCATGCTAAGTAGTTAAATGCAAGTCACATACTTCATGTCAAATGTTGCTTTTGCTTAATGTAAGGAGCACCAGTATTGGGCAATGGGAGAGTGGAAAACTGTTATGTGACATTACAAACTGTGCTGTACAGTCAAGCCTTGCTACTGCGACAATCAATCATTTCCAAGAAATTTTTCGTAGTTGCGTTGTGTTATTTGCCGAAATACCTGCTTAAATTTTTTTTGTGACGTGCATTTTTTTTGTCTATGTTCTTGTTAAACTGTCGCTGGTATAAAACCAGACACTTTAAAAAAAAATTAACAATGATTTCATGTAATAAGCAGAATTGTTCTGAAGAAATTGATACCAGACAAGCCTATAGTAGTTACCTAGTTTCCAAAAATGAAAACATCATGCACGATCATTGAGTGCCTCTTGTGGCATGTATAGGCAGCGTTATATATCAGTGTGCATGCCTAGATTCTTCTTAATGATGTCTTGGTGGCGGCGAATGAACAACATAGGGGTTTTAGGTATACAGTAATCAGTCGAAACAATGTAGTGACTGACAGCACGAGAACTAAGATGGAGACAGTGTTTCGCTGTTCCGTTAGAATGTGCTACTGTGCATCGTGCAGGCTATTCTATCTTCATCCACCATGCTGTAGTGTGCACCATAAAATGATAATGTATTATTGAAATGTAAACACAACTCACTTGCATAAAAAGACAGGTGAATGTTATGTTACTTACTTTTACCAATAGTACATGTAGTAATTTTAAAACTTCAAAAGCTGTTGGTTTTTTTTATTTCTATGTGATTACAGTCCAAAACTCCAATAACAGTAGGTATTTGAAAGTCTTGTGACCATTTTTTCTTTTGCTTATTGCATGGCATTGGAATCATATGGAAACCAGACCCAACAGTGTGCTTTTTCCATGATGCACTCTGCTAAATTATTCACAGTCTTAAGTACATGAGTCGAGTGGTGAACGCCACAATCTTCTGCGATACCTGTCTGAAAACCTGGGCCACTCAGGAAACTAAGAAATATTTCCATCCATTGATGTTAACTAAGTGCACCTCCTCTTGTATTTTCAGATTCATTTAAGATATTATCGTACAAATAATCAACATTTTCACTTTCAAAACCAAATAAAACTTTTGACCTACTCAGATTTATACTACTTTTTTCTATGTAACATTTCATATTTCTCACACATAATAAAGTTTGCCATACCTAAAATTACTATAATTTTATACACAAGTATGTTATTTAGCTACTTTTAAATCTTTCAAGTCAAAAACCAGTGTTTACTGGAAAATTGCTAAGTAAATACTTACAACATGTGTACTTATTTGAAAACTGTGAGTATTACTTCTTCGCATAAGAAAACACTTCATTCTCAAGTACGTGCTAAGTTTTTATTCTAATAGATTTAAGTAAATTCTTAAAAACCTGGAATTACAAGCATTCACTTATTTTTATTCAGTAAATGCAGTGACATGTGCCCTTTCACTTTGTGGCACGCTCTAGCTGTTCATTTTTTGTATAATGCACTTCGCTCCGTCATTCCGTCCATCCAATGATCATTAACTCTGCTGGCTTGTAAATAAACAGCCAGACAAAATAATGCTTGCAGTGCTGTATCATACAATTTTTTTACTTACTTTTTCACACTCAAATTCTTATACGTGGTCATCAGTGTTCAATTTTAATGCCTGTTCATCTGCATTAGACAGGTATAATTCAGCATGGACAGGTATATGTAATTTTTCACATGTTCATTGGTAAGGTGATGCATTTGCCAGCAAAAATGAGCGATGCCAACATTGTTAGTTACCTTATTTTCACGCACTAGTCGAGAACTGTTTTTAGCGGCGGCATGAAGTTAAGTTTGGAAGACAGTATTCATAAACAGACGTGGGCACATGTGTCCACGTTTACTTTGAGCAAGGTCAGAAGTTTGTGATTTTATTTCGGCATTGTGTCGACAGGTATCATGTCTGGCCTACATTTCAACTCTACCAAATGTAGACAGACTGTTAGTTAAAGAGCAATGCTAAAGCTAGACATGCTCGTTTTCACACATGGCCAAACACCCACAGTGTTTTTTATTGCTCCTTTTTTTTCTCTTTCCGCTGTCCAAACTGATTTGTCCCAAAAAAAAGTTGGTAAACACCCTCTTCCCTCTCTCTCCAACCCGGACGCATTGTACGATACTTTAACAGCAGGCCCATGTGGATTTAATAACACAGGAGACGTTGATGCTTCCTCACATTCACTGTCTTTGCTGCTTATCTCAAAACATCAAGGTCTGGGCAGTAAAATCTGAGCTGCAACGAGCTAAGCATAGATAAGCATGTGTCTTTGTGTGTGTGCATCTGTGCGTGTGGATGCATGTGCATGCACATTCAGCAAATGGCTTGCCATGCTTCACAGAGCTCCTTTTGGTGTTTTGCATGAGACCTAACTCTCCAGGTGTGCACTGCAAGTGTATTCTGGCAGTCATTTTTGGAACATTTTTGTCTTTTTTTTATAGTTGCAGCTTAGTGATATATTTTAACCATTTATATATTATTGAATTATTCTGGCAGTCATTTTTGGAACATTTTTGTTTTTTTTTACAGTTGCAGCTTAGTGATATATTTTAACCATTTATATATTATTGAATTCTAATGAACTTATTTTTAAATACATTTTCTTGCTTGCAATATGTTGAATGTTTTCATTTTATTCCGTTTATATTATTAAATTTGTAATTTTTTTACAGGGATTGAGATTACTGTCATAGTTGCATTGTTGTCATAGTAGCAGATGCTGTAGTTGCAGGGCTCGACTGTGTTGTGTAGCCACCAATGTTGTGCTAGAGCACACTGACATATCCGTACCCATTTCGGCACTCGGCAAGTTCTAGGTTGAAATTCGCAGGAAAATAATCTGTCAAAATATTTAGTTCTTTTTCAGTTGAATGTAGATGCTTTCAGTGATTGCATAGTGTATTAATATCTCCTGCAACCATGTAGCCAAATCTCAATTATCAGCATACAGATGACCTATGCAGTTTACCTGCAGGACATTGAAATATAATTTTAAAAAAAATTAATATGGTACACAATTTTGCTTGCCTAGAGAATAGAAAAAGAAATTGATTCAGTGACAAATCCTTGATTAAATGTTACGAAGTTACAACCTGATTTTAATGAGTCTCAATTTTAATAGGTTAACTATTTTAGAAGTGCAAGTGTAATATTTTCAGTATTAAATGGTAGTGTATATTATCTGTGAAATTTTCAATTATCTGTGCTGTTGACCCCATCAATTAGCATAGATAAATAGGTGTTGACTGTACTTGATGGTGGACTTGTTGCTTTAGAAAGTCTTTCATCATTTCAGGTCATTTTAAATTTAATAGTATTTGCATGAGTTTTTCTGCAGAAACAACCACTTCTCAATTATTTGCTGTAAAATGTGTGTGTGAAAACTTTTTTGCAAGAATTTTAACACATTTTATAAATTAATTCAGTATGTATATGGGCTTCAATGTTTTTGTAATGTTTTTTTTGTCATATTTACATGGTTAAATGTTTAACATGGTTAGTAAATTACTACCTATATATTTTCCTCTGATTTTGATGTGTCTAAGCAGATACTGTTGGAAGACTTCCACAAACACCACCCAACTGTCACCCGCCATGGGAATAAAGTAAATGGTGCTGTGGATGTGAGTGATGATCAACAGCTGAATGAGGCAAACTACTGTGATGAAGAAGAATGCATATCAGTGATGTGGGGTGGTGACAGGAGGCTTGCACTTTTCAGCTACACAACTGAAACAATAAGCATGTTGCTTATTCCAATGATACAGACCAAGTAAGTAATTAAGTAGTAGTTAATACATGATGCCATAAATTATAGCTAAGGCTTTAGGATATGGATTGATATGTTGGAGAGAGGAAAATATGTTATACAGTTATTTTACACCACAAAGGATCTGTAACATTGCTGTGACAAACATGTTTTGTGTAGGATATTCCAGAAGAAAAGTTTTAAATGTATAATTGATCCATCCCCCTTCCCAATCCAAAACACCAAAAATTATATTGAAATAGCATTTATAATGTTTGAGTCACCTTCATCTGTCAGTAATCATGAAAATAGCTTTCTTCAAAAGAAAATTTAAAATTTTTTAATGTGTGTAGGCGATGTGCTTGCGTAAGGTGTGCTAAAAATTCTTGGTGAAAATTTTGGCAGAATAATTTGAGTATTGAGTATATTCCATAGTGAATTTTTGTATGTCCGTAAATACTGCTGGGCCTGTTAGTGGTAGTGCGCAGACCAGCCATCATTGTAACATGGCAACAACAAATGTATTAGTTTTTCTCGTAGTATCCCTGTGCTGCACTGACCAGTCTTTCTCTGCCTGACCCACTCCCGTTCCTGCTGAGAAAGTGTCCAAAAGGGACATCACACAAGATAAAAAATAATATTTTGTCTAGTTAGCACATTACGCAACACTTCTGGAACAAGAACAATCCTCGCGTACATGGAAATGAAACGAAGCTTGAGAGAGAACTGTTTAACAATATTGAATTTTGCAGTACAGTAGAACACAGTTGATCCGGGATGGTCGGGACCGAGACAATCACAGATTAGCGCATCTCGCCGACTAACGATAAAAAGTCCAGAAGTGCTTCCCAGATATATGCCTGCTGTGTGCAGGTGGGTATGAAGGCAAAGATCGTGTGACGTCACATTTTCCGAGTCACGATAGGTCTGGTACATGTTGGAAACAAGTGCAGCAGATAGATAAATAATGTATATTTACGTATGTTATTGAAAAATATTCTATGCAAATGTTACAAAGTGTGTACACACAGTTGCCCCACAAAAATAAAATTTTTGCTGTACAGTTGCTGGCCATATTTTTTTACGTCTGACACACCGGCAAGGAAACACTGCTAACCACAGCCCTCGCCCACTCTCTTGTTTCCACCTCTCGGCAAGCATACTCTGTCCCCCCTTCCCCTATCTGTCTCTCTCTCTCTCTCTCTAACGGTATACATGCGTTTCCCTTTCCCTACAGCATCTGCACGCACACATTCACACAGCTACATTTTTCCAGTCCGCCAGCTTTGCTCGGCGTGGTGTATTGCGGTAAACAGAACTGCGGCAGCTAGATACCGTAAAGGTTATGTGGCACATAATGATGCTGAATGTATTGTTTGCACCATCTGCATTTAAAAAACAAAGCTGGACGTTAACACAAGTAATTACATTAAATAAAGTGTTACAAACACTATATAAAAGGTTAGTGAACATCACTAGTACTTGTGTCTGATGTCACAGTTGGATTTTCACTGGGGGCAGGTTCACTTGCTGTCGATTTACCGGGATGTGTTGGCTCGTTCATCGCCGTAAATATTTCTGTGACACGTCTCTGCTTCAATTGTTTTGGCTTCTCTTGAATAAGATGTCTTTGCAGCACGTACAAATTCATAATTTGCTGCGGCATGATAAAACTTTATTTTTCAAGGCTGAAATTAAGACGTCCTGTGATTGCAATGCAGTCGTCAATGGAAGATTTTCATCTGCCGGATCGTCAACTGCTTCCTCATTTTCTTCACCGTTGTCACCGGGCATTTCTTTCTTCATTGCCATTTCAAAGATTTCTCTATCAGTTAGATGGTTAACAACAGGTGCATTCCTGTGAACCTCATCCACTCTTTAATATTGTCAGCAGTTAATTCATTAACCTGTCATTTTCATGAATTACAATTGTTGGCCAAATCTTGTGCCAAGCATTGTGTAAAGTTGAGAGTGGTATACAATCCCATGCTTGTGCCAGTGCCCAAATAATGTCTTTCAGGTTGTATGATTTCATTACTTCAGAAATTGATTTTCCAGAGTTTACGTTGCTCAAGAAATTTCACAGATACTCTGTGCAATATTTGCATTTTAGTGATCTCAGGATTCCCTGATCCTGAGGTTGGATAAGAGACGTGCAGTTAGGTGGAAGGTACAACACTGACACATTGTCTTTTTCTAATGTCTGAGTACATGTATGGGCAGTACAGTTGTCCAAGAGGGGAAGAATTTTACAGTTTTTGTCCAGCCCTACACTGTTACAATGCTAACGTTGCTACCTTACAAAGCTGTCAAACCATTCCGTTGTTAATGTTTTTGTAATCCAAGCTTTGTTATTTGCCCTGTAATTACTGGAAACGTTTTTCCCCGCACACACTGAACTGTGAAATGCAGTGCCTGTGTTTAAATCTTTGAAGCCACACTTGAGATAAGTCGCAATCAATATGTGTATCAAGTTCACAACTAAAAATTTTTGCTTGTTCAATAAGCATTTGGCCAACAATACTGACGTCCTCACTCCTACGTAACCGAAATCACTGAATAAGAACCGTTTCTAAATCCGACGCTTTGCCTGTATTTCATTGTTTTTTGCACGTTCATGCTGTCCTTTGAATCGGCTTGTGAAAGATATCTGCAAAGGCTTTCTTTGTTACGAATTTCAAAATTGTCTGGATACCAACGTCGTACATTTCAATCAGTTGTTTGGCAGTCGACCCTGCATCAAATTTTTTTAGCACCGCGACTTTCAGTTGTATTGATAAAGTTTTATGCCACCGTTTAGTGCTAGGGCCTGCACTGTCAACAGAAAGACCTTTCCTACCACTCATTGTTGCAGTTCACGAATGATCACTATTTATTTCTGAACACTGTGAACAGTCACGTAGGTAAGTCTGTCGACGTGGCAGAATGCGTAAGGCCGCCTTGGCTAACTAATCCCTTCCCCTCTCATTTACGCCTTACCCGGCTGGCATTCTGAGGAGGGGAAACTCCCCCACTCTGCTGCACAATAGTCAGATCGGCTGCTTCGGCCTTTCCAGTCTCTTTAGACACCTACTTTCGCCCTTTTCCTCCGCGGCCATTATATTCCATTCCCCCCTCAATCCCTCATACCTTTCTTTCGACGCATACCAGGCGCGTATCCTTTCTTCTGTGCTGTGGCATGCGGTAGTGCTGTGCCGACTTGCAGTCTTTGTCTGCCGGCACGCACAATTGCTAATTATAAGCGCTGAAAATTTATACTATGCACATTTTTTTTTTACAATTCCAAAATTGTTCCGAATTAGCGCATCACGGATTAACCAGGTTCTACTGTATTTATTTTCAGGATTTGCCATACGGTAACATTGCTGTTTTATGGCATATGCCAGTAAAACACTATTTAAGTTACTAATTATGTGACAAAATATTTGCAACAAAAATTAATTTATGCCCAATACTATGTTGAAGTTTAACTTGCATATTATGTGTCTGAGGTATGTACAAGGGCATACATGTACATGGTTAAATTATTTACAAACATTTATTTGTATAAATGTAATATTTTCTTTTGTATATTTTAACACGTAAAAAAAAATCCCTTATAGCAGGTTCTTAAGGGAGGCTGTCACCCCCTCCTCTCCCGTTCCCTCAAAATCTGCGGCTGCATATAGGTGGTGCCATGATTTTTCTACATGTTCCAGTTTATAATTTATAATATTGTGTTAACAATTTGTGCATCTTGTAAGTGTGACAAAAGAATTTTCTTTTCATCAATGTGTGGTGATTATAACATATAAAGGTAACACTTCCATAATAAAACTCGCAGTACTTTAAAAAAATATTGTCATGTACTGTAAATATCAGTGTAACTTATAGTTGTCGTAAGAATGTCAGTTACTATAAGTGGTTGGCATTTTTTTCGTTTTATTTTATTTTACAGAGAGTAAAATGTAGGTGTCATCTTTTTTATTTTGCTTAATTTAGAGAGGGTGGCTTCTTTTTTCGTTTGCATAGTTTTGAGGGGTGAAGGAAGGCTCCTTTTTATTTTTGCTTCTTTTATGGAGTGACATGCAGATAATTTTTTTGTGTGCTGGAATGTAGTATTAGATCCCTCTAAAAATGTTGGCTATTCTCTTCTCCTCTTGACTTGTTGGCTATCCTATAGTGTGACAATGTACAAACATTCCTTGCCCAGTAGAGCTACAATCTTCAGCTACCACACCGTGGCTGGAGGGGTGGGTAACATTGGTCAGTAGCGCTTGCATATCAGTAAATTCCCCATATTGCCATGGCTAGAAGTGTGAAGGCACGTCATTAAAACTGTAACAGTGTTACATAAACAGACAACAACATATGGTATGCTAATGCGCATCATATCTCAGTCTATTAATATTGTGACGTCACTAATTTTGTATCTGCTCTGTCTGACCCATTTAAATAGAAGCAAATCCGTGCTTCTTTACACATAGATTCTATGGGCATTTCACATGTGTCTAATACTAACAACCGCACATTTACATCTGAAAAACTTGTAGAGTTAACCACAAGAGCGAATTTGGCTCGTTCTACTGTACTTGGTACAAGCTTTGGTTACATCAGTGTATGTTTCTCTTGTACAGCGAAACACAAACCAACGTAACAATGCAGTTTTTCGGGAAATTTGGTATCAGTTTGCTTTCCACCCACCTAAAATGATTTCATAATTCACGTCATGATAATCAACGGACATCTGACTTAATTTAAAAATACATAACATAATTTTTATATTGGTCCTTCTAAACTGTTAAATCAGGTATTTCACAAATATTTTCCTCCTGGAATTGGCAAATTTTCCAGCGAAACAAGAGCTGCTTAAACCATTTCAGTAAATATTCCCTATTGCAGTTCAAAACACATACCATAAGTTTGCAAAGTCTTGGTTAACTTTTTCGAAATTCTGGAGATTTCCGCATAGTATAACATTATTATACTGTTATATGCACAAAATTGTACATATAGTCTGTCTTACGTAACTTTTTCATAATTTAGCATTTCTCTTCTGAGAAATGTGCCTGACAGTTCCATTGTTTGGAGCTGTAAACATACCTGGCTTCCTAAAAAGCATTGTCACCACAATCCTGTTTACAGTCACAGTTCTCAGAAGTGAACTGTCGAAATATGGAATGCGTACATGAGATAGATTATATAATTACTTACTTCAATAAATTCCCATGTTTGGCTTTATTCACGATAGGTTTGAATGTTGCTAACACTTATTTCAAGACTTGTCACTTCAACAACATTGTAGGCCTACGTCAGTTTGTGTAACTTTTTTGTTCCCACAGATTACATTACTAAATTGTGCAAAATCACATGCTTGCTTCCATAACAGAGTACCCGACTTGGTACGCATCTTAATTCCTGATATATAAGTCCTTAATAATGCCTACTTATGTGTGTAACAAGGACTTGTAGGCACCTGTGTGGAGCGATGCTCACAACCAGCAAGCAGATGAGTAACAAAACCCTCCCTCTCCTTGCTACTGTCACAAAACTGACTGCTGACACTTGGGGTCTGCGAAGGATTGTTTGCATTTTGTCCCATTGTACCATTTATTTAGAAACAAGGAAGGATTGGAGAAGTGGAAGGAGAAACATGAACGTGAGGAAGCTGTTATTTGTAGTCATGTTCATTACAGCACTAACCTTTCCAACTTGGGATGATGAATTTTTTTTATTCCACGAAATGATTACCAGTCATAGTAGGACTACATTAAAATTAACTGTTCTTATTCCTTCCATCAGCTACAGATGTTGGTCAAACTTCATAGATATTGCACAGTTCCTATTTTTAAAAAAAAATTTTATCTGACAATTTAAACCTCACAGTTTTAGAAGCACATTAATTTCTGGCTTTAATCATTACGTATTTTTTGTCAACGTATTTGCCTAAGCACTGTCTTAAAGCAGTTATAAAATGACAGCAGATAAGGCAAAAATAATTAATCACTGGCATTGAAGTATGCTGTGAAGTTCTGAGGGGGAAGGGACTATATTATAATGTGTTGAAAGATTGAGAAGGGAGATGAATGATGCATTAAATTTGCTGCCTGCTTATTAAATGGTGATCCCTCTATGATACTATAATATTTTTGCATGAGAACCTTGTTCTGCATTTAATAAAAGTCCATTTGTCTGTAATAAAACAATACATTTTGCAACATATAATGCAATTTGCATGGGACATAAGTTGGAATTCAACCATTATAAGTCAGTATTAAAATTTTGCTAGGCAAGGTTAGTACACTGCAATAGAAATTAAAAAATATCACTTCTGAATTTACAGTTGAAAATAAAGTAGGATATGTTTGGGAAAGGGGGGAGAGATGCTACTTTCATTAGGCAAATACAGTACCCCCTGTTTATGGAAACTTATAACCCCTTTTTTTTTACACTGTCTCCCCAATCCCATTTTTACAGTTTACTGTATTTTAGACCTATTTTTCCTGGTCCTAGTTACTGCTTTTACATTACATTTTTCCCTCTTTTTACACTTTTCAGTGGTTTACAACAGTTTTTGTAGGTCTCTTGAGAAATATATAAAAGGATTTCCACTCTAGATTAAAATAAAAATTCTGAACTTGAGAAGTAATAAGTATTTGTAAAGATGGTTGTTTATAAAAGTGGAACAATGTGAAATGTTAACACTTTTAGTGTAACTGTATGATTATTTAGCTACTTTGTGTGTTTTAGGCAGCAGTAATGTTTGTTTCATTTCCAAATATTGTTACAAAGTTATTTAATTTGGAATTGTAAGTTTTGGGTTATATTTTGCCTTTTTATAGCTTTTCACGTGTATTTTGAGATGTAGTGCTCCTAGAAGCTCTGGATTATTCTACAAATTTTTAGGAGTACTGAGCTAAATTGCAAGTCATTCCAAAGATTGGGAAGTATTTTTTTTTTTTTTTTTTTAGTTTTTTATGTGTGTGTGGCATTGATCTGGCCGCCCAGTGATCTCATTAGACAAGACAAGGTGGTGCATCTGTGAGGTGATGCGACTCTGGGTTTAGGGTGGTGTGACTGCGAGCCTTTTTCCTGGTCTCGTCAGTTTTAAGCCAAGTTGTCATTGAGGCAGATTACTGCAATATATTGCAAGTAATATATGATGCGAGCATGGAAATATAGCCTGCACCTACGCCGCCTGTAGCCGTAACATTCTCTCAACCTTTTTTTTTTTTAACCTTAAACCTTTTTTTTTTTAACCATATTGAAAATTAAAGTAATTTTTGTAATTTTTTTTTTGTCTGTGAAGGGAGGCTGTTAGGGCATTCGGGCATAGTTGTTTGTTCCCATCTTCGTAAATTTGTAGCTTTGAGTAGTCATTGTGCAAACAGTTTCTTGAACTGAACGATCCCATCTCAGGTTGTCAACTTTTTGGTGGAAAGATGTGAAAAAGAGTGCAACTGGATTTGTAACATTTTTGGCAATAAATTTTAATGAATTTTGAAGGACTTCATATCCCCTTTTATTTTAAAATTCCCTAGAAATAAGAAGATCTTAAACTGTCTTAATCTATCACCCAGAGCGTGTAATAGGAAGCGTAAATGGTAATGTTCCATATGTGTGCTTATTGTAGAGCAGTCAGGTTATTAAGCTAGTACACCTCATACATAGCACAGCAGATATTGCATTTTTATTTGTTTTCTGTTCCTATTTTGTGCAAGATTTTTGGCATAACATATTTAAAAAGCCTCATAGGATTGTTTTCATAATCCATTTAAAAAAGCTTCGTAAATGACAAGATTTTGTTCAGGTAGATAGTGAACTTTTGTTTGGCACACTTGATTCTTCACAAACCACGATAGTAAAATGTCAAGCGGCACAAGTCTAGACTTATAGGATTGTAAAATTTGAAGACCACCTCCTTGATTCCAGTGTCCAAGAAATTCATTGTCAATTAAATCTTTCATAGTTAAATAAAAAAACATTTGGTTTTTCTCTACGTGTAGGAACACATAATCATTAAATGTATTACTTCTCAAGTTACCAATTTTTATTTTTTTATTTTACCACAAAGCAGGACATGCTGTAGTTTAAACAAAGGTGCAGTGGTTTCTCCCGTACAAATATTAGTCATAACTTTCCATGTGTTTTCATTCCAAGCATAACTTGTACCTTGAAGGAAATATGCAAAATGTTATTACATTAAGGAATTTTTTTTGTAGACTGTGAAAGTATTTGCAAAATTTTTTTTATCTCCTTAGGTACTTCACATACAGTAGATAGTTCCGACTTTTTTCCCAAATCATAAATCAGTTTTCCAACAGCTGAAAATACCTCTTTTTTGATTACTATCACATTAGCTTTAATGAAATGTACTGTTTCCACTACAGTGATTATCATTGTTTGTATACTTTCTGAAAGAAAAGTACGTGCAAGAGATAATCTCTCTGGTCTGTGTGTGTGTGTGTCTGAGTGTCTGGGTATGTCTCTGCGTGTATGTCCGTATATGTTCTTCCTCATTGAAAAATTTGTACCTGTGGGCTGAATTAAATTAACTTTGGTAACATTTAGTATTGAATAAGGCAACAATACTTCAGTGCTGTTTGTTCATGCTGTGTTAGCCATGTACGTTCCTTAATTTTGAAAATTGTGTGACATGTAAGCATAGTTTTTTATTACAGCTATTCCGTAAACTTCTGGTCTGTTTATTTCATAAACTACTGGACTGTTTGTAAACAAATGTACTATTTATCCACTTTACTATCCAAACTTTGATTTAATTAGTCATTATTCTCGTAGGCACACCATGTTAGAAGATGGCATGAAAATAATTTACGGGTGCCACCTACCACACGCTTAAAATATGTTGTAGGATGTTCCCAAATACTTTTTTTTATGAACTACTTCACATGTGCCTATTCTGTCAATGTATGGAAAGAAAATACACTTCAAACAATGATGGAAAGGTAGTTACAAAACATCACATCAATTGGAATAATCATTACTGAGCCCCTCAAAATGACAAAACAGCTGTTTCAACAGATTATATCTGTATAATTACTCGCAAAATTTGTGTAAATCTTCTCTAGAAACATGCAACGAACTCTGCTCAAAAATTTTCAAAATTAAAAATTAGTGCTGAGCGAACCTCTGTTTTCATGTTTCGAACCGAACCGAACCGAACTAAGGCAAAAAAAATTCGAACTGAACCGAACCTAATGCAAAAAATATTCTTTCGAACTCAAACGAACCCATGAAATAATATTTTTGGAACTAAGCTGCTACAAAGAAATAACCACACTATACATAAAATAAGAAAAAAATATGGGGATTATATAAAAAACACAACAAACAAAACAACGGTGCACAACAGGCGGCCAAGCGAGTTACGAATGTTGTAAAAAAAAACTTCACAGTAGGTACACCATACAGTAAAAAAATTACGTTAATATTGCGTTTTATTAAGCAGTCTATATGAGTGTACGACATATAAATTTGGAAAAGTGAATCCCGTTAGTTATCCATTACAATTAGTAACTAATTGTAATTCTTATAACAGTTTTTAAGTTTTATAGGAGACGCAACTACAAATAACTAAAGTTGGTATTGGTAACCATTAAATCGCCACGCCGTGGCCGCAATATTGCGACCTTTGTCCGTGCTGTGTTTACTTTTTACCGTGTTTACGTTTATGACCGACTGCAGAATTATATTCAATAAAGAATGAATTTAAAACACCAAGTAGCACAATACATTATGTCCGACTTCTTTTCATTTCATTTTTTTTCCTTAGGTGTTTTTATCTGCTCGTATGAAAGGTAAGATAACTTAAGTTTGTG
>PNEQ01064482.1:16925-30192 GCA_003012365.1 Medauroidea extradentata | reverse complement strand
CGAATTTACGAAGGTAGCGATTTTACGAATGCGATGAGAGGAACCGTGAGTATTCGTAAAATCGGGGGTCTAGTGTACATGTATATATATACACACACACATATATATATATATACACACATATATATATATATATATTGACACAGCTTCACCCCATGTCACATATATATACACATATATATACGTACATATATACATATATATATATATATATATATATATATATATATATATATATATATATATATATATATATATATATATATATATATATATATATATATATATATATATATATATATATATATATATATATATATATATATATATATATATATATATAGACATACACACAATCATTTATTGAAAACTGGGGGCACAGAGGAGCTGTACAAAAGAAAATATGGCATTGAGGGCAGTGTGGCACAGATCACTTGCCGTAAGAGGTGACTCTCGTCCGGCCAGCCAGTCTTCTCTATGCTTGCCTCCACCAAGCTAAGTAACTCTATCAGTTCCTCCTGAGACTCGTCCTCTTCCTCTTCTTCTGCCTGCTCCTCGTCTTCCTCATCCGCAGCTTCTCCTTCCTTGGCTACTGCTTGCTCTAACCTGGCTCTCTGCAAACAATACAACTTCTGTCATACATGCTGGTTTTCTGCAGTTCATTAGATTGTAGCAAACACTACCATTTGTCTGGGAGGGAGACACAAAGATAGCTGGCGAAAATTAACAAAACAGTAAAAAGACCACAAGTTTATAAATTATATTTTTTTTCGTTTTACAATTATTAGTAATCTTAAATGGAGTTTTCAAAATACAATTTTACACTTCCTTTAGTTTTTTGATGAAACACTAAATCCATTCTACATACAGAAATAGCTCCATCTGGAATTAACATTTATAAAAAGCTTGATATGTGTAGCCAGGATACTTGTGTTTGGAGATGTATGTATCCTACTAAGAATAAAATGTTAGTCAAATTTGTTGTAGACATACCACTCAAATTTCATGGTAACCTGAGAAGAAATAGTAGTCTGCTAGTATTTTTTTTATCAGATTGATTGTTTAGTTTAATTTTACCCATTATAAATGAGGAATTTTGATACACCTTGCCTTATGTAATGTTACTGCACTCATGCTGGTTTGGCAAGTTCTAATGTTAGTGCATGTGAATACTATTCTAGCCTAAGTGACAGCACCCCATGTCTGTAGGGAGCACATATCACATGCTACTCTGTACACTGGTCTGCCCGCCCGCCACATTTCCCTACTTCTTATCACTCAAGGCAATGATGAATGGGAAATGGATGCATGCAAGACATTTTGGGATCAGTTTCTCCAGGGCCACTGGCGGTGCAATGACAATTTAAAAGTTTATCTCCAATATTCTGCAAATTTCCTAACAGCTGAATTAGGCCGTTTAAATCTCATGTATCAATGCATCAAAGAGATGTTACTAATAAAAAAACTTGTGATGCCAAGTGCCTATTCAAGCCAAGCTTCTATTCCAGAAATACAACAATAAAAAGCTGCTGCACTACTATATGATTGCTTATATATCCTCTTGGGAGGATAAAGTAGGGATGCACTGGGGTGAACAATTGGTCACGTGGTATGTTGCTTCCTTCCCAGCCCTCCCTCTGAGCACACACGCAACAAGAGGAGGGAAAAAAAACTGACTAGCTGCATGCTGCCGCTGTTTGCCAGGGCTGCACGACCTGCACTGTCCAGGACCCTCATGTGACTCTACCATACACATATTGTATCATGTGTGCTTGAGAAGCTAGTTTTATGAGTGAACTGCTTATTTTCAATTCTTCAACCTCGCACAACTTTACTTTTACTTTACTCAAAATTACTCAAAAAATCTTAATATTTCATTTGAATGCACATACATTAAATAGATTTAACACAGAGAGTGCAGTCAGTGATAGCCAGTTCCCACAATCATCTTTAGGTGGCACTGTCATGAAACTTTTGACTTGGAATGCCTTAAACACTAAAGGAAATCATGTGAGGTTGCTGGGTATTGGGAGACCCAGGCTGGATGCCATTAGGTCATGGTGGGTCTGCGAAATCACATCAGGTACTCACTCCTGTTCACAATAACCCAGACACCAGACAGGACACAGCTTCACCCCATGTCACATCCTTGTCACCTTTCTATGCCTCACCTAGATTCCAAAAGCCAGCAACAGCACAGGTTGCTACTAGCAGTTAGGCCTTCAATGATTAGGAGGAAAAATTGGACCTAACATAAGCTCTATAAAAAAAAACAGGAGTACACGCCAGGATGGAGAACTCACTCTCAGCCTTCAATGCCAACGAGCCTGCCAGGCAGCATCTCGTCAGCGGCAGATTCTACTATGTGTGGCGGATGACCGGAGAAGGTGGCCAGTCACCGACTTCAAGTACTGGGAGACAACGGTGCACTGACTGGCAAACCATCCCACTCTTTGTACCAATCACTCTCTGGCAACACAACAGCATTGTGGCTGGTGGAACTTAGGGAGACAGATCTCAGCGAGAGCTATTTTTTTAGCCTCATCCCAACCACTGCCTAGGAGCAAGTTAAACAAACACTAACACTAGCAGAAAGCCCACACAGTCGAAGTTGCCCAAATACACACACTCCAAAAATAGGGACTTAAGTAAAATTCATAAAACCTGCTTCATAAATATAGTAGTCGTTCCACAGTTCATGAGACACCAATCCTTCAGATTTCACATTTTAAGGGCTTTGGGCCCGAGTTTCTCTGCTTTCGAGAGAATTATTTTTTTTAAATCCATACGAGAGTCAATATCGTAAAATTGCTTCGCAACTTTGTTGCAAATTGGTTTTACTATGAAATGTAATTTTTCGAGACAAACTGTATGACGAGTATAGCTAATTTATCAATTAAAAGGAAATTTCGTTAATTAACTAATTAGCAACTATTTAGCAGTCTTCTGACTCAACAAAATTAGAGTATGCAGTTTAAATAAGTCTTAACAAACTTACGAAGCGATTTTAAAATATCGGCTCCCATTTATGTTTTAAAAAATAATTGACATTAAATGCGAAGAAACTCGGGCCCATGCCCTTAACAAGTTGGTGCACAATCTTACTTTCACTGGGACTTTTATCAACTGTTTGAACGAGATGACTCCTGGATGTTGTTTTAGAAGAGGAAGTCAAATTGTTATTGGCTGCCAATATCTTGGAATGTAACTCTATTAGACTTCTTTGTTTGGCACTTTAAAATCACTATGTATAAAAAAATATGAGAAGTTTGGACAATTTGAAGCTCCATTACAGTAGTTGGTCTGATTTTCTATATAAAAAAAAAACCTTTTTAAGAGCTTTATTAAGATTTGTACATTTGTCATATTACAAATGGTGCCCTCAGCAACCAAACAAATATTGCAAAATTTCCATTTTTAATGTACAAAACTATACTATAATCACCATGAGCAGATCACTCAGTGTAAGCTGTATGGATACTATCAGTATGGACACACTGTTTTAAATGTTTGCTACACAACAGTTACAACAATCATAGTTTGACTTTTTATTTTTATGATACTTGGATGCAAATATTTGTTTATTTATAACACTAAATTATGGAGACTTTATAACTTCAGTGGCTCAGTATCTTGTAAACAAAGTCAACCCGAACTGCAAGTTGATCACTGCTATTTTGGCACAGGACTCATTTTTCAAATCTCTACCTCTTACCCAAAATTATCAATTTAGAGTAAAATACATAAAATGACCAAACACTGTGAAAAAAAAATGTGCATGCAAAAAACATATATGCTTCTTAACCTTGTGTAATTTATTAAGCATAATATCAGCACTATCTGAACTTACCAGGTTTCTTATAGCTTCTTCAACTACTTTCTCCAAGTGAAGATGATGTAATTTGTAATAATCACAGAGCTTTCTTGAAAGCATAGTTTTCCCGACAGCTGGTGGACCATGTATAAATACCTTCACAGGCTGGAAAACAATTGAAGAAGAAGTGTTTTATAAGTAGACTACAAAGTTCTGGATATAATACACTTGTAGCACTAACTAATAACAAAATCTGAAGTTGAAAAATTAGAAAATATAACATTTATAATAAATAAAACACTTATTCAATACATAAAATAAGGTGTATGGCATTCATCTTCCAATGCCTAACTTAGAAATTTGACAGTTACATCATACGTATTCTTCTATTGTAAGCACTTATCAAAATTCACAAGAGTATGGTAGGTCAGCCAAAATTTAATGTTTACAGTGATTGAAATTTTACCCGAGTGAAATTTATCAGTGTTCAAAATTTCAACAGACTGCCTCTCGATCAACTTCTCACTTACCCTGCTCTCTAGCAGAGTAAGTGGCAGTTAGCAGTGCTAAAAAATTAAGACAGTAAACATAACCACAACCACAACAAAGTAAAACTGAATGTGCTGTGTTTAAAGAATATAATAAACAAGCACAAAACTAACATTATATACGAATGTGAATACAATAACGTATAACGAATGCACTGCAAGTGTAGCATTTAGCAAAGTATTTACTTATGTATGTAGGAAATATGTAAGCTCACTTTTTTTATTTCTGCCATCTTAAAACCCCGAACAGACATTCTTCAAGTTCCTGGTGATTGACAAATTCTGGTCACATGACACTGACATAACCTACCCTACTCCAGGAAGTAAATTTTCAAAAGTGCCTTATGACTGATAAATAGTAACACATTGATAGTGAGTCACATAATACACAATTTTAATAAGAAAAAGAAAATCTGCTAAGAATAGCTTTAAGAAAATCTTTATTTTATTATATTAATTTACAGTAGAACCTCGAATATCCGCGACTCGATCATCCGATTTGCGGATTATCCGCGATTTTTTATCATGCAAATTATTTTTTACAATGTAACAATTTTTTTACTGAGCCTGTGAAATCCTGGTAACTTCAGAAGTTTGTGTCTGTATAGTCGGTTAAGCATTCGCATTTGTGCTTATTAATATACAGTATGGCACACTTGTTTACATTTGTTTGAGGTAGTAGGCTATTTTAGTCTGAACGAACTGTCCTCACCTGCGCGCTTGTCCATGTGAGCGGAGTGTACATTCCTACGCGGCAGCGAGGCGACAGCACACGTGAGCGGTGCGCAGCTTTGTTTAGAGGTCAGCGCGCATGCACACACAGCAGTTGATGGATTAAGTCGTAGAATTTGGCGGGCAGTAGCACTGTTGTAAAACGTTAGTGTTTGGAATCATGTCGCGAACTGCACAAAAACTTGAAGCGAGTGGTATTAACCATACAGAGCAAAATTTAAATTATAGAAAGGTTTCGGTACAAGGAAACAATTGTAAAACTTGCAGATACAAAGTTTAAAAACACTACAGTACGAGACATCATAAAAAAACCTGAAAAAAATTCTTCAATTTGCTTTAACAGCAGACAGTTCAAGTGGCTTGGATAAATGAAAGAATCTACTTTCAGCAGCGTGGACTCCTGTTTATTAAAATAGTTTCAACAGATGAGGGCAGAAGACGTGCCGATTAAGTGTTAAGTCGCATGTCAAAACAAATGGCCCGTATTTTTTATAAAATTTAACATTCATAATTTTAATGGCCGTTATATTTGTGACACAGACCACTTTTGCCTCGCGGCGACACGTGTGCCGTTTGCCGATCAATACAACTGGAGCACGCATCTAGATCAATTCTCTCCTCAGCAAGACTCGGGAGGAGAAAACTAGGATCTGGGTACCGTAGATTTGTGTGTGCCGCTACTTGTCAAGTAGAAAATAATCTTGAAATCTGATAAAGAATTAATATAACTTTTTATTAACAATTACATTTATGTATTTTCTTCTTTGCGCACATTTGTAAAAGAGGCATAAATAATTAATTATTTCATTTGTCGCTACATTTACGAGAGGTGGCTGAGTAGCTGGCGGCTGGCCGGGCGGCAGAAACAGCTTGCAGGCATGCGATGACCTTGCAAGGTGAGGCTGCTGGCTCTGTCCAGCGTTGCCAAGTAGGCCTAGCGCACGATGGGCAGCAGCTGCTGCTTGCTTTGTCCGCCGCCGTACATTGCGAATTATTCCGGTGTCTATGCGCCCCATGAAACCAATTATTTTATTCCCTTCAGGTAAATATTTTTTTTTCTAAAGGATAAAAGTTTTATTTTGGCTAGGGATGAATATTTTTCCCCCCAAGGTTTTGTACCTTCTAAAATCATGACTCGTTTCATGTGTGGGGTCGTATTTAATGGCGACAAATACAGTACAATATATTGTATGTTAAATTTTTTTTTTCATTAAAGTTGTGTTTCAGGGCATACATCTGACTGATGTGCAGCAGTCAGATAATTGCAGAGACTGCTATGCGGTAGCAGATAAGATAGCAACAACTCCCGTTGATAATAACCACGTCTGAGTAATGGCACCAGATAAGATAAACTAATGACTCAATCAACCGTGAAATTCGGTTATCCGACTGTCTCGTTCCCTGCATTATCGCGGATAATAGAGGTTCTACTGTATTTGCAACCATCTTTTCTCACACAAAAGAAAAAAAGTCTTTAATCTGAGGGAATAAAGTACGCCTATGTGAAGTAAAATCACAATATGTATTATTTTCAATTTTCTTTACAATCAGTGATAGCAGTTAAAGCAGGGGTCTTCAATGCCTGGCCTGCTGGTCTTTTTAAAATAAAACATGCATTACTAATTGAAAATGTTTGTGACAGAAACAGTATTTTACACTTCATTATACAGCAATATTTCATACTAGCCTACGAGCATCACTTAGTTTGTGAATGTGGCCCACGCTGTCATGCAGGTATAAGTCGCCTGAATTAAAGTACAGAAAAGGATACCAAGTCAGTGCTTTAACTTAACTACGGTTTATTATTGCATTCTCATGCATTTATCTATAAATTAACCTCACATGTAATCCTCTAGCACTCCTGTACTCTTGGGCAACATGCTGTATGTTTTCCACGAAGTTACCCTCAGACAGCCAGTTCATTTCAGATATAAACACAGGCTCCATATTCAGGTTAATGGTCAGCGTGTCATAAATTTGTTGCTGTAAACAATAATATTACAGATGTAGACGTACATACTTTAGAGTACATAGTGACAAATGAAGTTAAATTTCTCTTTCACACTATGCAGTTATGAATTGACAAGCCAAAGATAAAAGATCTAAAGTATTTATTTTAGAGGGCTCTGAATCACTTGCATACAATACTGACAAGCAGGGAATACTTCTGGGAGGAATCAAAACTGGTGTAGTATATCTTATCTCTAGCTCTAGCTTCAATGACATACATGGATATGATGCCAGGTCTTCACCAGGTAAAGACCAACACTAACCATATATACATGAACATACAATGATGAGGAAGGGTCAGTGCAACCTGAGCTCCCAGCCCTGCTGGAAACGAGCTCCACAATCAGTCTAAGCTGATAATAAGGGGAAGGAAGGTGGATGTTTGATAACTGGGTATTGTAAGGCCTAACATAATGCTGCAGTGAAGCCACTAGAAATTTATCCATTGCCTCAGATAATCAAGAACCGAAAATTAAGGAACCATGGCCTGTAGTGAAGGAAATCACTGTAGCATTCACCTAGAGTGAGTTTGTAGAGCCATGGAAAACCAAAATAATGATGGCCAAACTGGGAATGTAACTTGGGTCCTCCAGAATACAAGTCCACTGTTTACCACTGTGCTACCTCACTTCACTTCACGTAATGACGGGAAGGAGGAGGACACAGCCGGGCCAACACCACCGAGCATCTCCACTGACCAGGGGTAGGAGCCAAACCGACAACATGTGGTCAGTAAGCCAAGCTATTCCAAGGACACCCCAAGCTCCCTTGGCAAAAAGTTGGGATGGGACTAAACTGGTGACTTGCAGGTGGAAGAAAGCTGCCTGCACACCACACAGCAGACAACAGGGGTTGAGTCCCACATGCCCCCCCCCCCCAACACAGAAAAAAGGTCAACTACAATGTCATAATGGCCTGTAACACCAATTCAGAGAGGAGGATGTGGGAGTCACGACACTCTCCGCATAAGTCTAATGCCGCCACCCCCTCCAAAATCACCAGTGTCTTGCACACTAATAAAAGGTAGGTACAGAGCAGGGAGAAACTCCACTGACCAATGGCAATGTCTACCATGTTTTCAAAACGTGAAAACTGGAGTGACACTGCTAGGAACCAAACTCAGACCACAATAGTAGCAGGCAAATGGTCTGAGCACTACACCACCGTGGCCCCAATAAACATGGAGGCAATCAGAAATACAGCAAGAATAACTCCAGATGTACGGATCATCCTCAGGAAGAATTGCTGTTGCTCCATACCCTGGCATGGAAACAATCATTATATTTGAGTAGACCAATTCCATAACTCTCCTTGTCCATCTCCAAGGAAAAATGAGTTCTGAACAGATTTGTGTAGCTTTTAAACGTGCACTAAAGTTGGCATGATGATAGTTTCCAAAACTCACCTTATTCAGTAACAGATACACTTTGAAAAACTGCTTTAGCCATGTCACAAATGGGCTCGCAAACCAGTTTTTCGCAATTTGCTCAGTTTTAGTGAAAGTGGAAAAGAAGAGTTTCGGAACTGGACTACTCATTTGTGGTATGGACTCTGCTTCTGTGGGGAGGGGCATCAGTCAGTGTTACAATAAAGGTAATCATTTCTGTCCGTATTGGTTTTCTCCATCCATTGCAGTGGTCTGCAATTTGTAACCATAGACAGGCAGCCGACAGATTGATCGCCAACAAGTTCTGAACACCCTGAGACCCTGTGTGCATGCCCAACTATCAAATTGTTAAGTGATGGCGTTAATTGTTATGTCCCCTCGCACCATGCGCAAATCGTGAATATGTGTATCTGTCAAAAGTGTGTTTAGTTTCAATCATCAAAAAGAAGGTGCAAGTAATATAAAAATGTTTCATCAATTATTACTTACTGTACACTAAAGGGTAAACTAGCAAAAGATAAATTTCACAAATATTTTGACTAACGCACCGTTACACCATTTTTATGCTGACTGATGAAAGATTAGAAATTATTACCTGAGGATAATGATTTAATATTTTAAAATATCTGGCCATAATTTGGTTTCTCTTAACCTAATGCCCTACAAACAAATATTTTCGGTGGTACAAAGATACCTAAGCTCGTGGTATATAATACTGTACTTTTCAAAATATATGCTCCAATATTTTAATTTGTGTAATTTTGTTACAACAAATACAGCTCACCGTTACTTCCGGAAAGAGAAATGCTTCTTCTGTTGTGACATTATGAGCTTTACCAGAACCAAGAGACTTGCTGATTGCCTGTGTGAATTAAGAAAGGATGACATTTTCAGGAATAATAATGATAAAAAAAGGTAAAATATTCTGTTAGATGCAAACAAAAACAATTACAGCACTTAACATGGTTACAGTAAACACTCATTTAATTATACTGTATATGCAGCAGTTACCAAACATAGCTAGATATAATATAATTTAAACTACAGTCAACTCCCGATTATTAGCACTTAAGGAGGGGACCGATGCCTCGGATAATACAAAATCACGGATAATCCACTTTTACCCTTTCTTAGATTTCAGTAGAAAAAAAAGTCAAATTCATGCCTGCAATAAAAGGCTGCAATTTAATACAGTAGATTCTAGATTATTTGCAGTAATGATTAGGATGTATGTTCTAATAATCTAAAAATGCAATTAATAAAAGAATAATGGATATCTTATTTGTCCAAGAAAATCTCGTTAATCCATTCATGTGTGGCGCTAATTGTTTCGCCTACCGGTACTGGAAAAGACTTATCTTCTTCAAGCCCTTCAAAATACGGTTGCGGGCATAACACATTGGTGAACATTATGCGAGTAAACATAGCGTGTATTTATAAATAACCTTTATTTTTTTCAACTTTTTCAACTCTGTATTTTAATTTAAATATTTTGCGCGGATAATCCGCACACGGATAATCGGGAGTCTACTGCATTTTATATCACCACAACTTGTGGATTTTATGTAAGCGCTAAAGAACATACTTAAAACTTAAATACCTATTTTTTAATGCTGACAATGTACACAATCTACCAATAGTGAATTTTTACTTTTGTCACACATTTCCCCAAAAAATTTACAGGGAACAATTCAATTAAGGTAATTGTAATGGAAAATATGAGAAGCAATGCTAAGATACACTACATCAAACGCCTTCATTTGTCTGTAGATGCACAATAAAGTATTTTAAACATACCCTTGTGATCTGACCAAGAGTTACAACTGGAGACTCAACTGCTAGCAGATACTTTTTTTCATCAGGAAACACTTCCATGATGTTATAGACAATGCTAGAAACAAAATAATCATACATACATGTTTAAATAAAATCAGGCTTTCATTTTTATTTCAGTCAGGTTCTGAACCTAGCTAATATTAATGATTATCATAAGATAATGGTCCATATTTTTAAATAATCCATTGAAAGCCAACGTAAGTTGAAATATTTTGCTAGCCCTCTTGATCTCCTATGAATATAGGACTACTATAATATAGCTGTACAACCTGCACTCATCACATAAAAAAGGTACACCTACTATACAACTGGCAACAGCCAGATTTAAAATGAACAGAATTTCAGAATACATGTATATTGCGCACTTTGTGAGTTCCTTGATGTGGATGAGTGGAATAAAATTTCTTCCAGGCCCAAACACTGGCAAGGTGAGTTCATTGTGCCATGCCTTCTTGAACAGAAAGTGAAGCACATCTTGCTTCCCTCCATACACCACTCCTGAGGCTATCACCATAGTCTTCAATTTTGATGAGAGCTGGGTGCACAACAAACATTTACACTAATCAGTATTTAATTATTTTTCATTGTAAGTTTTTTTTTTTTTTTTTTGGGCAGGCCTACATTAACTACATACCAAATGAATGAGAGTAATACAACTCTTGTGTTCAGCTCATTGCAGCGTGGTCAAAAACATCACCAATATATATCACAATAACCTCAGACAATTGAACTCAACGCATCACACAGCTGCATATCAGTGATACAGCAATGTAAAATGACTGCATCCCTGGGGGCTGACTAAATGTTACTACCTCCAATTGTCAACGATGCAGCACAGTCGCAGAGCAAGTATATATGGTCCTCACTTGTAACTAGCCACAGCTAGAATTAAATACACCAGAACTGCACCAGACATAAGGAGGTAATTATAACATTCCACTCAAACTTACATGAGTCAATCAGCGTTTGCATATTTAATTCCTCTACGGTGGAACAAGGTGCAAAATGATGCATATCTTATCATGACTTCATAAAATAGTGATATTTAATTAGCTTCCAAGAAGTAGCATTTTACAGATTCATGTTTGAGAAAAGGAAGGTGCTGTGAAATAGGAGGGAGAAGTGGTACAGATAACAAGCACATATTTTCTGGGATTAAATAAGAAGTGGTTGACATGTACAACATTCTCCGAATGGTCTTCGTATCCTAGTATCATTTGTCATCTTTTAACTCCTTGTCATTAAATTAATGAGTGTGTGTTAAAGGTATGCAGTAGTATCTGCACACTCGCTAACTGCCCTCTTTTGGGCCCTGGCACCACTAGGGTGTACAAGGTATTACCACAGAATAAATAATGCTAACAGAAGCGACAAGGAAAGCTTTTTCATTGTTGTTATTGTATCAGGTCTCGGGATGTACAGGAATATAAACAATACCACGTGGATTAGACACATTGGTTTATGTAATCACTTATATTGCTTGAGATACTGTAATTAGTTTCTATATTTAGCTTGATATTTAAATATGGTAAACGTAACGATTAGAGGTTAAACATCGATAATAACTAACTCTATAAGAAGCGTCATAATGGAGCTTTATAACCACTGCTACTGTACCAGTTCTCGGGACGTACATGAAAGTAAACAAAGTCATACGGGATTTGACACTGATTTAAACAATAGCATATACTGATGGAGCAGGAGTAATATATGAACATAAATAACAAAATATTTATTATGAGGCTGCTGATCTGCCCAATACATTAACTTAATAAACCATATAATGCATTGTGAGTAGTTACAAGGTTAAGTTGAAACCGGTCAGTTAGGCTCAATTTGAAAAATACAACACAAATGGTGAAGCAGATGAAAAAGAAATTCAAACAATATTTGAGAGGAAAAAATTTAATATTTATGTGTGAAACATCTAAAGCATCATTAATGCATACATACATTTGCCAAATCCCTATTCACTTAATACAAGGATGGCCGCAATTTCAATCACTGCCAGAGAGATGTGAACCATTATATTACATAGTATAAAATTATGTATAAATATATGAGAGAGAGAGGCAAACATTTCTATACAGGTTCAAAAAACATGTTAAGACAACATATCGTTGTTAAATTTCACTTCTACATTTATTACTTACATAGTAAGTAGAGCCAACTTTCTCACCAAACACCACCAACACCCCTTTCGTTTGGTCACTCTAACACTTGCAAGCATCCACATATTATAAAATAATGTGAACACAAAGTGAACACTATTGAGGACATTGTTTTTTTTTCTTTCAGCCTATTCAAATTTTTCCGGCACTTGTCGATACATACATAGAAATGTATAGGGTAGACACAAAATGTATGGGTTTCACAACAATTGAATGCCTGAAGTCATAGTAATAATATTTTATTATAACTCTTGACGAGCTGACCTTAAGGTTGTTCAAGTGGGGAAAAAATATAATTTTATATTTGTATGAAATAGTGTTAGTTTTGTACACATTACTTGAGAGTACATATACCTCTAACGGAAAAAAATTAGCTCATCTAGTTTTCCCGTAATGGCACTTCAAAGTCAAAATTTGCGTATTTTTACTTCATACAAAACTTGAAAACCAGTCAACATAAAGAAATAAAAAAAATCATATCAAAACTACGCGTTACTGTCTATGGCCTGTAGCATTTAAAACCCGTTACAAAAAATGTTTATGTTAAATAAAAAATTTCAAAATTTAAAATTTTTTGGTACTTTTAGAAATTTATTTTAAACACAGAAATATTTTATAATGTGTTTGTATATGCTTCAAGCCGTAGACGGTGACGTGTAGTTTTGATGAGATTTTTTCCATTTCATTATATTTACTGGTTTTCAAGTTTTGTATGAAGTAAAAATATGCAAATTTTGACTTTGAAGTGACATTACTGGAAAACTAGATG
>PNEQ01064482.1:0-16825 GCA_003012365.1 Medauroidea extradentata | reverse complement strand
AAAGTGCTCATTTTACAGTGAACAGCCAATATACATGGAGGAAAGGTATAAGTGCAGGAAATTAAACAATTATAACTAACAAGCTGTGGTTTGTAAACATTGCCAAATGGACTCACACATATAGAAGATAGGTATAGTTTAGGGATTACGCCAGGCTTCAAGGTCACAGTTATTATTCTCGGACGGTAGTCGGCATGACAATGTCAACACACGAAGCCAGAGCGCACAAGCCAAAAGGCAACTACAACTGCCAGTCAACTAGGGCAGGTAGAGTGTGAAGTTGCCACGATAGTATAGTAGCTGTGACATAGGCCCGTGTATCACACTCGTAGTCGCAGTGGAGAGCGAAAGAATAGAGATTTCAAAACACTACACTTTAGCAGAGCGCAAATGTAGATGTCCTGGCTTGTACAATACACACCTAGTGACAGTATTGTGCTAGAATC
The DNA here is from genome assembly GCA_003012365.1 of Medauroidea extradentata. NCBI lineage: Eukaryota > Metazoa > Arthropoda > Insecta > Phasmatodea > Phasmatidae > Medauroidea > Medauroidea extradentata. Next base: position 16,379 of record PNEQ01064482.1, on the reverse strand, counting down.
ACAATAGCACAACAGACACGGTGCGAAGTGTGTGACATGAATAAAATTACTTTGTCAGTTAATAAGCGTTGAGGCTTCTGTGACATCAGTGAAGAAGCCTCGATGCTGATTAGCTGACAAGTTATTTCATTTGTGTCGAGTCTGACCCACTATTGTGATTCCAGCATTATTGTTTAAAAATAATATATTTAGCACTATAGAAGTGAGCCACTTGTCTTGGACAAGTACTTTGTGCTCTGGTGCTAATGGTTTGTTTTCTAAACATGTTACCTACGAACAAGAAAATTTCGTGAATTCATTGACCTGCATGTTAGAATGCAATATCCTGTGTATATTAAAGCCTGGACCATGTGGGAATCATGCCTGGGCGATGCCGTATGTCGGCGGGTTTTCTTGTGCTATTTCTCTGCTCTGTAGACATAATAGTCGTCCAAATATATTCACTCACGCCACCATACAAACCAATAAAATGGAAATACTAATACAATTGCAACACATTAACGCACTATTTAAGACCGAATAATAATCACATAAGAAACGGCAGAGAAATTTTCACTATCTCATTGGGTGACGAGAAACTATAGTGAATAATAAAATGTCATGTATACACCGGCAACAATGTATACTAATCCAAGTTTATTCCGATAATTACACTAACCAAATTACTATACGGCTGTTGTTAGTTGTTACTTCGAAAATGAAATTAACTATTCGAAATAACCTTCATGTTCAACATGAATTCAGACCATATTTAAGCTCCTGGCATTCACCTGAAGAAAATTGTTTCTAAACACAACATGAACCAACAACTTAACATTACCTTACTTAGAGCTAAATGTGTACAGAATCAGAAATATTTGAAAAATATACTCAGATATTTCATGTGATCAATAAAAATTCTAAGGGAAATAGTTCTTAAAAACTAAATACGGTATAAACAAAACACGAAAAAAGACATCACAGTTTTAGGTACTACGTGTGTATTGAGTTTGATGAAATTCTGAAATATGGTTATTAAAATATCTCTTCTATAAAAATGTTTGAATTGTCACCAATACGAAGATTGCATAAACTATGTACACAAATATCCAGTTAACTAAATACTACAAGCGTACTGAGTTTGATGAGACTCTGAAAAATTATTCTTTAGATCTCTCATGTGATCATAATATGATCACATAGTCAACATTTAGAAATTACGAACAAGGCATTAACAAAAGCTTAAAAATCAAGTCACTTAAAAATCAAGTCACTTTACTATGAACTTCTGCAAGTTTGATTAAATTTGGAAAAATATTTTTAGATATGCTATAGTTTGCTTATACTAATAACATGGCCATAGTTTTGAAAATATTAACATATAAAAAACAAATACACAAACGTTGTCAGTGTAATATGGTAATATGTTCACCGAGTTTGATGAAATTCTGAAACTATATTTTTCCCCTCCCACAGTTAACCACAAAAGCTTAGAACACTTCTTAGTCATTTTTGCTCATTGCACAAATACAGCCATCCTTCATTACTATTGTTAGCACCTTTTTGTCAAGTTATCGAATGGACAGGAGGTTAACACTCATGCTAGGAACACACATCACATCAAAGAAACACAAAATCCACCAATCATATCAATTCAATAATTTTACCAACAATTCCACATCATTCTATTCATAGAGGGGAGTCGACAGCGTAGGAAACACTAACAGTTGTCTCTTCAACAGTTTTGAACAAGTCCCTGCGAGTCGAAATGTGGTGCCATGCAGCACTGTTCGCAAGCCACTGGTCGAGCGGCTGCTGTTGATCCTTGGGTGTGACTTATTGCACATTCCACATACTACCCTGACAGCCATATAGTTTGCAACCACAATGGATTCCTTCTTCACTTCACTGGGATGTTAAGTGTGGCTTACTGTATGATCATGACCACCTAGGACAGTTTCGACAGATGTAGCCCATTTCGCAGCATGCAAAACACACCACATATTTGTGTAGGTTTCCTCTGTACGAAAGTCTCACGGATTCCTGTCTGCATGTCTACTTCATGAATGAGTACTTTGGGTCGAATTTGAATCATTGCACATTGTCATGGACAATCAGCACCTGCCCTGCTTCTCCTCTGTCTTTCTCCTCTTTGTCTCCTTTTGTCCTTTTTTCTTCTAGCAGCAATTTTTCCTTTATTATTGTGGTTGACACGACACTGGTGTCACCCTCCCTTTCAATATTACAGACAAACTCTTTGTATTTCGGAAATGGTACACCAGTAAGAAGGAATGCTGCCGTTTTGTTATCAGTGAATTCAATGCTGTCTAACTAGATATTTTTGGCTAATTCTCCTATAACAGACAGATATTCATGCATTTTCACGTTGTTCTCCATACAGAAATTTACATACTCCAATATGCGGGTGGTGGTATTAAACAAACTGACCTTGTGTGCATAACCTCTAAGTTAATCCACGCTTCCTTCGCACAGATACACATTCCAAGGTCTTCTACAAATTCATCGCTGAAGATGAAAATTAAGAAGGCAACAACAGAGTGATTTGTGGCTTCTTCACTTGCATTTAGGAATGTTAACTCCTTTCCGTCTATATCCACAAACCCGGGCATGACGGCTCTCCACAGAGTTTTTTGGAAAGGAGCGCGGCTTTCACTCGAATAGACCATAGAAAGTAACGGTCCCAGTTTAATTTCGGAATTTTGTATTTGTCATTTACCACATTCACGATCTCGCTTTTGCTGATTGCTGTGTGCACACACTGAAAAGCACAAAAAACTGTTCACATGCAAATCCGTACAGCAATATCTTCCATCTACTGTACGACCCTTTCGCCATCCTCGTAGTTTCCAGCAAACCTGGACCCATAATCTGTTCATTCTTCTGCAAGCAGTGAATTTGGCTGTTAAATTAAGTAAAAGAAAGAAAATGTCATCGTAATAGATACATCATATCTGCTTAAAAATGTTTCATACTCATACTCCATATTTCCCTTCACCTTGGACAAAGTAGCAAAAGTTCTGTTTTACGACACTATTGTGAGGCGGTCCACCCACCACTTAGACCTTTATTATTTCCTTTATATTCATTATTATTGTGTTTATTTTTCCTGGTGAAATTTATTGAAATTGTTGTGATCTAGTATTTGGTTTGTTATCTTCAAGTAAGAAATTCAGAAAGGTTGTTACCAGTATCAGTACTGAAATTATTCTATTTTATATTTAATTTATTTTGTTTATGTTGTTACCTTGCATTTTTTAATTTTTAGTTTAATATCACCATTTACAGCAGTTTTCATTAACAATAATTGTACTTCAACTTCAGGCTGGGTGTATTGTTGGCAAGTTTAGTGTAACGGCACAGATGTGCCTACCCAGTTCTTGGAATAGCTAAATTTAGACTGTAACAGATTTTCTACTGCTATTACTTTTCGCCAGAGCGCATATGCACAGCTGCAAGTTGTGTGTGCGAGAGAGACAGTAATATGTTTGCGCGGGCTGGTGTGGGCCAATCGAAAGACACGCAGCTTAAATTATTAAGATTTATTTTGTAATTTGAAGTATAATCATGTATCAGAAAGAGATATTTTTGCTTCAGAAGTACTTCAAAAGTATAAAGATTGTAATTGTTCATTATATTTAATGTAGTTTTAGTTTTCTGTTACATTTTTACCTTGGTGCGCTGGGTGGCCGCAGGAGGCGCTGTAAGGAGAGAACAAGCGTCACGGGGGTTGGCCATTACTTATTTGGTGCACGAGCTCGAAGAGAGATGGTTGTGTGGAACGGAACGTCTTGTGAGCGTGATAGAGGTGGCAGAACAGCCATAGAAACTTGTTTAAGATATTTTTTATTTATTTTTTTATTTTTTTCTTTCTTCTATAGTCGGACCGAGAGCCGGTGTTGCGTGACTAAGACTATGTCAACTTTCAATCAAGTTTTCGACAAATTGGGTCACAGCTGTTCTCTCCTGGGAGTGTCAGTTAAAAATTTTGGTGTTATGTGAAATCAGTAATAATTAACATCATGTGCTAGCAAAACTGTTTGTTTCTAATAAAACCAGTTACTACAAGATGGCATGTACAGTTATTTAGTCAGTACAGCAGAATATCACAGACCACTTCACAGATCACTATTGGCCACTAGTCAGCAAGTTGGTTATGTAGAGCCGATGCACTACACTATCAATTCTGTCTGCTTTACTGTCAAAGCAATCATTGTCAACAAGTCATCTGCTTCTGCGCCCATATAGTAAACAAACATATTTACCGGGCTTTCTTTCAACTTCATAACAAGTTCTGATCGTATTCTAAACCACTCAAAGCTCCATTATCCATTTATACCACTTTGTAGGCATCAAAAATTTTTTTTAATTTTCAAGGGGTATGATCTGAAATAGCACTGCCAAAATTTCTTCTTTGCCGTCTCTATGCCACTGGAGTTCATTGTAGGTTATCTGTTATTTACACTCCCACATTCTACGCCGTCACTTCATAAAAAACACACTCGAAAAATAATTCAGTCAACCCAGAAACAGAATCCTTGTGTTATTACTCACATCCGATTGCACACTTATTTATCTATTTTCACAAGTGTAGTGTTAACGTTAAAGACGTATATAGTGTTGACGGTAGCTGTAGGGCTGGCAGACCTGGAGTCGTGTGTGACAAGTGTTGGCAGAGTTGTTAGTAAAATCAGTATCGGCAGGTCATGGCTGTCTGTATCAGTTAGTCATGAACACTACATGGCATCAGGTGTGGAAATAAGGTGACACACATTCGGTACCATGCAAATTAAGCAGCTCATAAATGAAGTAACGAAATTACATTGTGTACAAAATAATCCGCATGGAAATACGATTATCTCAAGTCCTGAGTAAACACAAGAGTGCAGGTAATTTGGCGGGCAAGGCACAGTTTCACATTTCACCTGTCAAATTTGATTTCTGCACACCATCAGAGTGGTCAAACGGATCAAGACATTCAAACCATTCCAGATTGCCTTGGACTTGCAGGATAAATCACAATCATAGCAAGTCAATATGTTATTGTACTGCAACGGGGTCCGAGGCAGACAAGATGTTGGAAAATTTTGCCTTAAAGCAGGAACAAATGGAAAGTTACAACACAGTGAAAGGCCATTTCGGTAAGTTTTTTTGGTGAACAAAAGTGTTAGGTGTATCAACTAGAGAGCAAAATTTTTTAACAGAAGACAACAAGAGAGTATACCCACTCATGCATTCATCTACGGTGTGTTAAAATTGGCTGAAATATGCAAACTTAAGGGGTTGTAAGACAATCTTATAATTACAGTGTTATTTATTGGGGTGGCCGATGACCAGTCGTCTGAAATGCTACAAATGAATGGCACATTGACCACAGAGCAGGCAATTACACTAATATGACAGGCAGAGACTGTCAAACATAGCAACAGGCAATAAGGCAGCCAGAGAATGCTGTTGATGCCGTACACAGTATACCAAATAGGAAATACATAACTCTCCAGAAGCAGACCCCAGCATATCAGCCACACTCCATACAGCCAAACACAAGCAACAGGCAACATCTTATACCAGAAGCTGGAGCAAGCAAATGTTCCTAATGTAGTTCAAGCCCTACAGAACTGTGGTTTAAGTGCCCTACTGATAAAGTTTGATATCAGCACATGAAAAAATTACACTACAAAGAATGCTGCAGGAATGTAGACGTACAAGAACTAGACACTAGTGACACAAATTAAACAGATGGCAGTTATTACGTGGGGGAGATTACTGCAAAGAAGGTGTGCTCAAACCTTCCGTACATACAGGTACACAAACAAGCAGTACACCGGAGTGGATGTGACTGTGATTGGAAAATAATTAAGTAAAAGGTTATGTATAAAGGTACTGTAAAACGGACCAACAAAACGGTTTTTGGTGCAAGCAAACAAGCCATAGAGGTCGTAGGGGTTGCAAAGACTGTCTTGTCTGTAGGTGGCCAGAGCAGTGAACATGAGATGTTTGTGGTACTAATACAACAAGTACCACTGCTTGGTAGGCCAGCATTACGAGCATTCAACATTGTTCAAGTAAGTCAAGGCAGAAAGTAGTGGAGGAAATTAAAAAACAACACAGCTACACCGAAAACCACAATATTTGTTTGTAAATTCTAAGAGGTTTTTAGGGGTTACAGAAGCTTAAGAAAAGCAAATAGTTTTAAACAAAGGACAGGCCATATGCAATTTCGGCCTTGAGAAGAGTAGCACTACTGCCTCTTAGGAACTTGATCAGCAGTGAGCTATAACAGATGGTGCAAGAAGGGGTGCTAACATTAATTAGTTCACCAACAAAGTGTTGTGTACCAATGGCGGTGGTGCAAAAAAAAAGAGGGGCAGAGAGGATTTCTGTTGATTACACAGAATTAAATCGATTTGAAAGCATAGAATGCTTTCAATAACCCTCCATGGATGGGTTACTGTTAAGCTGGGTTTACATGATGCAATGTATGCACAATTTCCACGCAATCTGCTGATCTACCCTTTGGAGCTCAGACACACAATTCTTAGAACCTCACATGCAATGCAGTGGCGGCGCAATATTGCAAAAAGAAAAATCTCTATACTTCGATGTAAGTTGTGTGGAACAAGCAATGTGATTGACCATTCTCTGGACTAAATTTACGTGCGCAGTTGAGAGCTTAAACAAAACAACCAACACTGTACAAACATGGAATGGACACCCGAGTGTTTTTTGCGGCAACTGAACGAATACAAAAAATTTCCAGTTCTCTATGACAAAATCACCAAATTATCACAACTAACATTTGCATGAGAACGCATTAAAGGATGTGACCGCGTCTGTATCAGAAGTCTGTGAAAACAATATCACTGAAGAGATAAAAAACAAGTTCAGGAATTTTCTTTCGTGCTTCATGAACAAACATACGAAAAGGAAGAAGTCTGAAAAAAGTGGAGCAGGAGCAGACGAGGTAAATAAAAGTAATTCTACGATAAATAAGTAATGTGTTTACAACATAATTTAAAATACATTTTCCGAAGCCATTAGGCAATTCCCTCAACACTAAAAGGCCTACATTTAAAGTGCATTCCCTTCAAGTAGACCTTATAACATTCCGATGGATGTTTATACGCACTCTTGTATTACAAAGTGCAGTACAAAAGTGGTTATCCATTTTTACTAATTTTGGCAGGAAGAAAACAGACTGCATGTACATTTCGTGGGGAAATTGCACTGTGTAAAAGGAACCACGAGAGATTTCATGCAATTATTTCACGAGCGATTGTGCGCAAGGAGTTGCGTGAGAAATAAATTGTATAGTGTAAAACCGGCTTTAAAACTAGGGGAAGCAAAGTGTTCGCAAAGTTCTATGCAAAGGGAAATTGACAGCGATAACCTTGGACAAGAGCAGTGCAACACTAACCAAATTCCTAACACCATTCTGAGAGTTCCACTTCAACCATTTGCCGTTTCGTACAAATTCAGATCCTGAACACTACCAGCGTAGGATGCAAGATATATTACAAGGAATGACAGGAGTTTAGTGAACCAAGCTAGTGACATACTAATTTATGGTGCAACACCAGCAGAACATGCTGAAAAGGTAGACGTAGTGCTGAGAAATTTAAAAGAGGAAGGGTAACACTAAACAAAGACAAGTGTCAATTCAAAGTGTCGGACGTGAAGTTTTTAGAGTATTGTGGATCAGGGGAAAGTACAGCTAGACATCGAGAATACAACGGACTAAGGGATATGTAAGAAACTGCAAATGTTCACAAATTGCACCGGTTCCTAGGGATGGCAAACTATTTCATGAAATTCATTCCTCACTCATCGAGCAAATTTCAGCCATTACTAGCACCAGTTGATCAAAGGAAATTAATGGGTCTGGGTCAAAGCACAGAAGGAAGCAATGCAGGCCATATAAGAATACTTAATACAGCAGTCTACTCTTGCACTTTACAAACAAGGTGCAGAAAAAAGAATCTCCGCAGATGATGGTTTAGGAGTAAGTCTTGAACAGCAACAAGATAACAAGAGGAACCCAGTTCTCTATGCATCCTAAAGTCTAAGCGAGACTGAAAATAGGTATGCACAAATTTAAAAGAGAAGCCCTGGCAATAATTTGGGCCTGTGAAAAGTTTTGAGAATATATAATAGGTGCCACTGTCCATATCCTCACAGATCACAAACCTCTGTTGACATTGTTAGGATCTAAACCATTTATAGACATGAAAGCTAGACTACAGAGACTGTGAATAAGGCTGATGTGATTCAGATACACCTTGCAACATGTGCCTGGGAAGGACTGTCACGAGCACCAACATAAAATCCACTTGAAGAAAAACAAGTCATACTGGAAGAAGAATCACATATCCACAATGTCACGCAAGAGATTCTATTCTCAGACGTTTGTTAAGCAGAAATACAAAAAGCACAAGTGAGGGCCTTATCATGAAGGAAATCAACTTCTCATCCCAAGAACACTGTGACCAAGAATGTTGGAGTGCATTTATCAAGATCATATGAGTCGTCCATTTCCAAAACCTGTTTAGTCCACAAATTTTTTAAATTGAGAATTTTGCGCCATTGTGTAGAGCCCAACAACATACATTGTTTGAAGAAGTAAAAGGAACATTCAATTTTAAATAAGCAAATTTCAGAAAATTTTTTGCACCATGGTTTTTCATTTAAATGAAACTTTGTACAGTACCGGTCAAAAGTTTAAGACCACCATGTAAAATCATCAAACGGCTCATAGGACCTAAAGTTTTGCTGCGATATCGATGCCAATTTTTTCGAATATTCTTACAGGTATAAGAAAAGAATCCCCACAGATACAATTTGATGCTATGCTTAGTTTAGGAGTTATGAAGTTTTGAATATTTTCTTGCAATCACAAAATAACTACATTTTACGATATAAAGAAAATTGTATCGCCTATTCTATTGACGTTATTTCGAAGTTGAATTTTTTATTGGTGTAGAAAAGTGTGCTCTTTATTTTGCTCAAATCGGAAAATATATCCGAAAAATTTTAGGCAGAAAAGCTAGGCACATTTATCAAAAAACATTTTTTAAGAATTTCCTTATTTTTTTACGAAATTCAAAAATTTATAACTTTTCTGCCGAAATAGCTACCGGAACCTGCTTTGTTCATCTGCATTGCTCATCTTCTGCTCAACAGGTGGCACTACATGCCCATTTTGTGTGCGTGCGGTGTTTGGAGCAATTTTCCACTGTTTGCAGCTCTGCCAAGTTACAGCAATTACTTGACCTGTGTTTGTAAACAATGGGTAAGCAAAGTGTGTCAGACAATGTTAAATGGAAATAATTGGTATGAGCAAGTGTAAAAACCCATAGAGAGATTGCCCAGCTATTGAATGTAAGTAAGACGTCAATAGAATAGGCCATAAAATTTTTTTATATCCCAAAATGTAGTAATTTTGTGGTTGCCAGAAAATATTCAAAACTTCATAACTCCTAAACTAAGCATAGCATCTAACTATATCTGTGGGGATTCTTTCTTATACCTGTAAGAATATTCGAAAAAATTATCATCTATATCGCGGCATAACTGTAGGTCCTATGAGAAGTTTGATGATTTTACATGGTGGTCTTAAACTTTTGACCGATGTCATGAGTAGTTCAATACCACATGGTTGGCATCCATGCAGCGAGCAGTATACGGACGTTTATGGACAATTGGACAGTGTATATTTTGCTGAGTACTAATGTAATGGTTAATGTAGCGACCACCTCGCCTACGTGTGATCGTGTAATGTGCATTACCGTGTAATAAATAGCTACATGGTGCTGAAACCCGGGATCGCGAGATTGTAAGTAAACAAAGTGATACGCAGTTTTCGAGTGAACGATGGCTACCGATTCAGCGGCAGTCAGCCTAAAACCGCCAAAACATCTTGCAGTGTCAGAAGAAGGAATGCCAGCAGCATGGAAATCATGGCTGCAACAGTTTACTTGGTACGCTACAGCAACCAATTTAGGCAAGAAGACTCCAGAAATACAAGTAGCAACATTTATGACCGCCATCGGACCCGACACAGCTATCATCTTTAACACATTCTCACTTACCGAGGAAGAAACCAAGGACATTAATGTGATTAAAAATAAATTTGAGGCACACTTTGCACCAAAAACAAACATCACATATGAAAGAAACGTCTTCAACAAAATGAAACAAGCAGCCGTTTGACGAGTTCCTAACCTCGGTTATAAATCACGGAAAAAAATGTGAGTTTGGCGACATGTACAATAGTTTGCTACGCGATAAGCTAGTGGTAGGGATTGTGTGTGACAAGGTACGAGAGAAACTATTAGCCGAAGAAACACTCACATTTAACCAAACAGTTAAAATAGCTAGGGCATGTGAAATGACCAAACAAGTGCAGGCCATGAAGATTGATACGCCAGCACCAACAGTACATGCAGTTGGTCATAAAAACTCAAAATCAGTGACTAGTGACCAACATACAAACATACGAAGTAAATGTTACAGGTGTGGATATAACCATCAACAGCACCCATGCCCGGCAGTGGGAAAGGAATGTGGAAAATGTAGGAAAGTGGGTCATTTTGCCCAAGTATGTACGTCAAAACAGGTGAACACTGTTACAAGTGTACCACCAGACAGCTGTACAGAAGTAGATGGCACTGCCACATTTTATGTATCATCCATAAGCGTGCCTCGTGGTGAACTGGACTGGGTAGAAAACTTACGATTTCCTAACAATCAGAAAATTAGTTTTAAACTGGACACTGGGGCACAATGTATCGTATTGAGTAGTAATGTAGCAAATAAATGCTTGCTACACATTGAACATTCCCGCACTACAGGTCTGCAGTCATTCAGTAACAACAGCGTTCCAGTATTAGGAGAGGCCACAGTTGGGTGTCAACAAACCGAAATACGACACAGGTGATAAAATTCCACATCGTGGGAGACGGGTTTCCATGCATTTTAGGGAGACAGGCTTGCGAAGAATTGGGTTTCATTAAACGAGTAGAAACAGCGGAGGTTGTAGAAGAAATGTTTGAGGGAATTGGGTGTCTAAAAGGATACGCATACGATATAGATCTAATAGATGAACCCAGACTCAAAATTCACCCACCACGGAAAGTACCGTACCCCATAAGAGACAAGGTTAAAGAGGAACTGGACATGATGGTACAAAATGGAATCATCGAACAAGTCAATGACCCTACACCAGCAGTGTCACCTATGGTGGTGGTGAGAAAAGATGGAAAACTAAGGATCTGTATGGACCCATCTGATATCAACAAAAACTTAAAAAGGAGACATTACCCCTTACAGACCATGGAAGAAATAGCAGCTCGTCTGAAGGGATCTAAGTACTTTAACATTCTAGACTGCAGAAAAGGATTTTGGTAGATCAGGGTGACAGATCGAACGTTCCAGTACCTGACTTTTGCCACACCGTGGGGAAGATACAAATGCAAAAGAATGCCGTTTGGCCTAGCTTCCACACCAGAAGTGTTTCAACAAATAATGTGCCATACGCTGCGTGACGTACCAGGGGCTGAATGTTCCACGGACGACATCCTGTTACATGCAGAAAGCAAAGAGAAGTTAGAGGGAATCACAACACTAGCAATAAACAAACTCAAAGATGCAGGACTAACACTCAACCAAAGCAAATATGTGTTCACACAGAAACACGTGAAATTTTTAGGCAACATACTCTCGGATGAAGGAATCTTACCTGACCCAAGTAAAACCGAAGAACTGGAGCAACTAAAGGAACCAACATCTGTCCTTGAACTGCAAAGGTTTTTGGGGATGATAAACTATTTATCAAAGTTTATTCCTAGAGTAGTGTAACTCTCTGCTCCACTTAGAAAACTACTGGGAAAAGATGTTGCCTGGCACTGGGAGAGAGAGCAAAAAAATGCATTTGCAGCACTGAAAGAAGCACTTAAGTCACCACCATTGTTGAAATACTATGACCACACCAAACCAGTGAAAATATCAGTAGACGCCAGCAGCCATTCAGTGGCATCAGTACTCCTACAGGAGGACCAACCAACAGCATATGCATCCAAGGCACTTTCAAAATCCCAACAAAACTACAGCCAAATAGAGAAGGAAGCTTACGCTATTCTGGCAGCACGCAAAAAGTTTCATGAATATGTGTGGGACAACCAGCATTTAACCATTGAAACCGACCACAAACCACTGGAAGCAATACTCAAAAAGCCCCTCCAAGACAGCCCTGCAAGATTACAAAGAATTCAGTTTGAAATTCTACCTTACAACCCTACCATCATCTACATGAAAGGATCGGAGCTGTTTGTAGCAGACACACTAAGCCGTGACTGCCTCAACAAGCAAGAACACAACCCACAAACCACCTTTGAAGTATGTGTAACAATACCAATGTCACCAACGCGGGTATCGCGACTAAAAGACGCCATACAATCAAGCACGGAACTGTCATCCCTTAGCCAAATGATACAGCATGGTTGGCCTAAGTCCAGGCATCAGACACCAGCCTACCTACAAAAATATTGGACATATAGGGAGGAACTGGCAGTGTATGAAGATGTAATTTTCAAAGGCGACAGAGTAGTCATACCTTCCTCATGGCGGCCATTCCTGTTATCACAATTGCATCTATCACATAAAGGAATTACAGGTACACTAGCACTGGCACGAGAACACTTATTCTCGCCAGGAATGACACAAGACATTATAAAATTTGCGCAACAGTGTCCCTCGTGTCAAAAGCACCAAAATGATGCCCCACAAGAACCCCTTAGTGTTGAGGAAGTTCCATCCAGACCATGGATGTATGTGGCCTCAGATATCTTTCATCATAAAGATAAGGACTACCTCGTAGTCGCTGACTCCTACTCGGATTATTTTGATTTTACTACACTGAGCTCAACTACCAGCGAAGCCATCATCACACAACTAAAAACTTGGTTCTCTCAACACGGAATCCCCGATGAACTTCGCACAGATGGAGGCCCACAGTACACATCATTTCAGTTCCAAAGGTTTTCTACAGATTGGAATTTTCAGCACAGAATATCCAGCCCTCATTTTCCACGCTCCAATGGGTTGGCAGAAAGATACGTGCAGGAAGCAAAATATCTTCTAGCAAAATGCTCAGAGGACAACTCGGATCTACGGCTGACACTGTTACACCACCGAAATACGCCACGAGGGAAAATAGGGTCCCCAGTACAGAGACTGATTGGCCGACGGACGAAAACCACCCTACCATCCTGTGAGAAACTACTGCAGCCGGCGTTGGTTAAGGGAGTCCGCAAACATCTAACAGCACTTCAAACATATCAAGCTGCCCAGTTTAACAAAAACAGAAAGCAGCCAGATCAACTCAAAGCATCACAAGATGTCTTCTACCGTGAAGCACACAAACAATGGATCCCAGCAAAAGTTGTAACTCCAGTGCCCAACACCAGATCTTACGTTATTGATACACCCAAAAGACAGTACCGCCGGAACTCTTGGTTCCTCAAACCCAAAAAGACTCAAGGCAATGACATAGGCCTACAGAAGCAGAGTTCATCACAGTCAGAGACAGTCTCACTGCCATGCACGAACCAAGAAGATACACAGGCAGTAGCATCAACATCAAACCCGCCAGTGCTACAAACTCCCAGTCAGGCAGAGGTGTATCGTAGAGACAGCACTCACAACAATTCTCCAGACTTTCGAGGGTTCAACAACGGAGATCTCCAGCACAAGTCCGAGGGCTACAACACACCAGTTGCAACTAAGACTCGTATAAGACTCGTAGTGGGAGATGGGTGATGCCACCTCAGAAGCTTGATCTGTGACATTCTTGGAAGGACACTCCAAACTTAGCATTAGTAATTCTTCTTGTACAAAAGGGGAGATGTCATAAGTAGTTCAATCCCACACGGTTGGCATCCATGCAGCGAGCAGTATACGGACGTTTATGGACAATTGGACAGTGTATATTTTGCTGAGTACTAATGTAATGGTTAATATAGCGACCACCTCGCCTACGTGTGATCATGTAATGTGCATTACAGTGTAATAAATAGCTGGAACTGGTACCGTATAAATATATATATATATGTATGTATATAAATCTTTAAGAGTAGAAACCCCATTTTTATATTTATTTTTATTTTTTGCATGAGATATACGCAATTTGGTTAACTGCCACAAAGAAAAATGTGAAATTTCAGGGTTTTTTCAAAGAGCCCTAACTTTTTACCCCTTGTTGCTATGAAGCTCTGACATAATTCTTCAGAAAGCTTTAAAACTACATATTTTATTATGTTTAGAGCAAATTTTACCTGACATCAAAACTAACCTTTTTTAAGAGTTAAATAGTTACCTGAAAAGACTTTTTTTTTTTTGCAAAATTTAGCTAGCCATAAAAACCGAATGGGTGATAATAATTTATTTTTTCATGCATAGTAGACATCAGTGAGTACTACTAGGGAAATAAATAATTAAGATGTTATTTAGTCCCCTTTACAAGATATAACCCCCCCCACCCCAAATAAACATTTTTGTCAAAAAGTTCAGTTTTTCAAGGTCAAAAAAGGGCATGTGGGGAGGGTAAAAATTATTTTTTTTAAAAGATAGTATTTTTTAAATTTTAACTTGATATTTTGAGCGGTTTGGAAACTACAAGCCTCTGAATATACAAACATTTTGTAAAACCTATCACAATCAAATACTGTAATTAATTTATCAAGAATTATAATGGCTACATTAAATTCATTAAACTTCTACTGAAATAAAATAAAACATAGGTGTCATAAACATGATGTTTAATGTATGAAACCTCCTATCCAGTCCACCCAAAATAGAGCAAACCCTGTATTGTCCCAACTAAAATGGATTGAAATCTAAGTACAGTTCCAAAACGCATCAAGTTTACGGCCAAAGCAGTAACAAAACATGTTGTGTATGCCAGCAAAACAAGCTACAAAAGTTGTTAAGTTTGAGTAGTTGTATGTGTACATTTCGTACTACAGAAACAAAATATGTTTGTCCAAAATGCATTTATTCACTGAATGTTGACAGAAATAAGCTAAATTTGTTGATTGTATAATTACCGCGACTAAAAAATTGGTCAAGTAAGTTGGTAAACGTGTAAAAATAATATTGCAGGACATGTAACAAAAACGACATTATAAAAGAACGAGACTGTTAGGCTGTTCTTCTGTTACACGACCAAATTAAACGCTGACATATTGCAAGCTAAGATAGGGAATTACAAGCTTTAACAGGGACGGGGGGAACAAATTTTTTCGGCACAAAATGGTATGGGACATCACATGTTACAGGCTGCAATATGGCGCCCTACAATTTGGTCATACACAGAGATAAACCGTCAGCATTGGTTTTTCACCCCTTGGTAAACAACCAGTACAATAGGTCGTTACGTCCACACTACAGTTCCTAATGTAAGTCCAACACATTATATTTATGTCTCACAAATCTACTGTTTTGCAAAATTTATACAGTAATGCCAATTCAAAGTACAGGACTTTATGCATATGTACCAATTTTTCCAACATTTTATCTCTTTTAGGAGATGAATTGGAAGTTTTTTCTGTTTCCTGAAAAATTTTACTTTATGGACTTAACAGGTTTTGGAATTTGGTGACTCACGTATAGATTGTGAAGTGCTGCCACTGTAAAAGTGAGTCTATATGGTGACCAAATGTTTCAAATGAAGCGAAGGAAATGGAGAAAAACTGTACTAGATGTCTAGAGCATAGGAAACAACAAGCGCTCATCACATAAGCTAGTGCTTCACACTTGGTCTTGGTTTCCGCTTACATTCTTCTTGTTCCTAGAGAGTGGACTTGTAGAACTGGACCGTAAGTTTTTTCAGCTATAAACCTGTCCTCAACTCCTTTTTGTGTGGACTCTACCCTCTAATCTTGTTCTACCCCAGTTGAAAGCATACCTTCTTATAATCAAGACAATCTTTAGCAATTCAGCAAGTTCTTATGCTTCCCTTGGAATATTATTGATTGCCAATAGATGACAATCTGCATAGTGTAGTGGTACCAGTCCTGACCCACTCATCCACCATACTGCTCAGGTCCTTGATGTGGCATTGCCAACATCGACCACGCCGTCGACAAAGCTGAAATTTACTTGAATCTCATTATGGGGGGGTTCGACGGTGAAATTACAAGAGGTCGACTTCGTGGTGAAGACAAGGTTTTATTGTCGGGGTTGTACAGTGCGGAGGTTAAACACGTGGCAGTCATTCCCCGCAGAAATGTATCAACAGAAATTTACGAGGCCAGAAGGTTCATCTGATTAATGGCACACACAACCAAAACAAAGTGACCTAACCACCAAGAGAGCTTCCATCAGTT
>PNEQ01064480.1:0-16483 GCA_003012365.1 Medauroidea extradentata | reverse complement strand
AAATTAGTAGAATTCATAATGGGATGTCTCTATTAGTTTAAAAAAAAAAAAAAAAAAAAAAAAAAAAAAAATAAAAAAAAAAAAAAAAAAAAAAAAAAAAAAAAAAAAAAAAAAAAAAAAAAAAAAAAAAAAAAAAAAAAAAAAAAAAAAAAAAAAAAAAAAAAAAAAAAAAAAAAAAAAAAAAAAAAAAAAAAAAAAAAAAAAAAAAAAAAAAAAAAAAATAAAAAAGGGATGTCTCTAATAATTTAAAAAAAAAAAAAAAAAAAAAATAATAATAATTCAGAAAATAATCCAAAAACTAAACATAAAAATTCTATGGTAAAATGTGAATTTTGTGGAGTTCATTATAGTAAAATATACAAAACAAATCACGATAAGTCTAGTAAAGTACATTAAAAATATTTTGAAAAAAAAAAAAACTGTTATGATAACATGTGAAATTCGTGGGAAAAAATACAACGAATTATGTAAAAAAAAAATTCTGGATTGAAATAATAAACATTTAGAGGCAGAAAATAAAATAAATTTAAACAATAAATGATTATTATTAAATAAATGAAATACAAACAGCAGTTGAAAGCAGACTAAAAACTTATGGAATTAGAATCAAATTTGATGAAATAGATCCAACAATATTTCTTAATAATATAGCACAAATTGTAATAAACAAAATAGAAAAAGAATCAGATTTGATTAAATAGATCCAACAATATTTCTTAATAATATAGCACAAATTGTAATAAACAAAATAGAAAAAGAATCAGATTTGATTAAATAGATCCAACAATATTTCTTAATAATATAGCACAAATTGTAATAAACAAAATAGAAAAAGAATCAGAACAAAAAATGGATTAAAAGTAAATGTAAAACTTAACGCTTGATATTCAAGGGGTTAATAATTTGATAAAGAATATCACGACGCATATTTTAAGATTAATAATGAAATAAATTTAAAAACAATTGATTCATAAGATTATTATAAAAGCATAGTTTCTAAAATTTTAGCTGAAATGGAAAATTTTGAAAAAGATGGATCTCAGTGGGTATTAGACGGAATATCTGAGTTAGAATTAAGAATAAAGAAATACAATTCATTAGAAAGGGTATCTTAAGTGGATTTACCAAAAAAAAAAATACACAAAATGAAGTTATAAAATTAAATAATACATATCAAAAATTTTTATGGTCAATTTTATCAGCTCTTTATTCTGCAGAAAGAAGTCCTGGCGGAAATAATTACCATGAAAAATATGAAAACGAATTTAATTTAGCCTTTAATGATTTAGATTTTCTTTGAAATGAGATGAAATCGCTTTATTTAAAAAAATAAATAAATAACAGGAATTTCTATTAATGTTTATCTCTATGAAGATAAAGATGAAAAAGTTAAAGTAAATGATTATATATTTTACCCATTAACTATTACAGAAAATAAGGATAGACATATTAATCTTTTATATGTTAAAAATCTGAATAATGATCACTATTGATGGATAAAATATTTATCTAGACTGATTGGATCACCGTTATCAAATTCAAAAAATAAAATATATTCTTTGTGAAAGGTGTTTACAGCATTTTTATTCTGAAGATAAATTAAATAGTCCCAAAGTAGATTGTAAAGAACATGTCGTTCGAGTAGAACTTCCAATCGAAGAAAATAATAAATGTAAATTTAAGAATTACAATCATTCTTTAAAAGTGCCATTTATTATTTGTGTTGATTTTGAATATTCATTACATAAAATAGATCCTTGTGAACAAAATGATGAAAAATCATATACAAAAAATTATCAAAATTATGAGCCAATAAACTTTTGTTATTATATATAATATGAAAACGGTATATTATAAAGGCATACATGCCGCTAGTGTTTTCGTAAAAATGTTAATTGAAGAATCTAAAACAATTAAAGAAATATATGTAAATTAAAAACCAAAAATTCCATTAACTAACGAAGAAAGAAATATTTGGCTGAAACACATTGCCATAATTTTGAAAAGCCATTAAATGTTGCTGTAAAAAGGCGTATTAATAAAAGATTCTGTAAAAGATTATTATTATCATTTAACTAGAAAATTTAGAGGTGCAACCCATAAAATTGTAATTTAAATTATTGAAATCCAAACTTTGTTCATGTCTATAATCATGGTTTATTATGTTATGATACACATTTATTTAGAAAAGATTTTGGAATAAATGAAAATGAAAATAGAACTGAATTTATTTCAAATAATGAAGAAATATACATTAATTTTAACAAACATGTAAATGATGATGTAAAATAAAGATATATTGATTAATTTAAATATATGGCTTCTAGTTAAGATTCACTATCTAAAAATCCTACTAAAGAACAATTTCGAAAATTATCTAAATATGTTTCAGAAGATAAAATTGAATTAGTTACAAACAAATGTATTTGTCATTATGATTACATGAATTCTAAAGAAAATTTTAATGAAACTAAATTACCACCTAAAGAAATATTTTCAACAATCTAAATAAAACTGATATTTCTGATGAAGAATACGAATTTTGCACAAAATGTTTGGAAAACATTTAATATTAAAAATTTAGGAGAATATATACAATTTTACAGTAAATCTGATGCATTAATATTAGCTGACATATTTGAAAACTTTAGAGATGATTGTATAAAAACTTATAAATTAGATCCTTCTAGTATTTTACTGCACCAGGATTAGCTTGGGATGAAATGTTAAGACATACAAAAATTTTATTAGAAATATTAACTGATTATGATAAAATATTAATGATTGAAAAATGAATTAGAGGTGGAATATCACAGTGTTGTAAAATATATGCAAAAGCGAATAATGTATACATGAAAAATTATGAACCTGAAACTGAAAATTTATATTTAGAATATTTAGAAGCTAATATTTTATATGGTTGGGCAATGACACAATATTTACCTTTTGGAAGTTTTGAATGGCTAAGACACAAAATATTTTAATTGTAAAAAAATGTGTGAAATTCCAGACAGTTATAAGTTTGGATATATTTTATAAGTTGATATAGAATACCCTAAATAATTACATAATTTACATAAAGATTCACCACTAGCACCATAGAATGAAATTTAAAAAAAAATCCATCGAATATTGAAATTTAAACACTCTGATTGGATGAATATATAAAGAAAGAAAATTTATGTTAGAATGCGTATATTAGATTAATCAAAAACTTAAGTCTACGATTTTCAATATATTGTTATGAAACCAAAATATGAAGAACATATTGAATTATGTTATACAGATACTGATTCTTTAACGTATTATACAGAAACAAATCATTTTTACGAATAAATGAAAGAAATGATTCAACATAATGATACTTTAGATTATGAAAAAGATAATATATATGTATAACATTCCACAAATAAACAAAAAAGTTATTGGTGAAATGAAAGATGAAAATAATGGTAACATAATGAAAGAATTTGTAGGACTGAAATCTAAAATGTATGCTATAAATGTTGAAGGTGACGTCAAGGAAAGGGCAAAAAGTACTAAAAATGCTGTAGTTAAAAATAAAATAATATTTTATGATGGTAAAAATTTTTTTATTTAAAAATGAAGAATTGTACAAAAATATGAATCTTATGAGAAGTAAAAAACATAATTACTTTACAATTGAATCTAGAAAAGTGCATTAAGTTCTGAAGACGATAAAATATATATTCTTGAAAATGGTACTGATACATTAACTTGGGGTCATTATCAAATCGAAAATACTAAAAAATATCAAAATTTTAAAATATTAAAATATATTAAGGTAAAAAAATAGAAAATATTTAAATTTTAACTAAACCAAATAATTCCAATTCTCTAGAAACATTTTTAATTTCACTATCTATAATTTCAAAATCACTGCCTGTTTATTTTCACTCATTATAATTGAATACTGATCAGTTAAATCACAGATATTTTTATAAAAGGTGTGGGTTGTAATTTAAATTTTTCATAAACTTTCATAATTTTCATTTTTTTAATCACAAAATAAACTAAAATATTGACTATGTTCAAATCTTTGTATTAATTCTGGAGGATATAAAATACTTCCTAATGATTCAGAACAAATAGTGTTTGCCTATTCTACGGAGGGTTTAAACATAATTGAATAATTACAATTTCTTCTACAGGAAATTTCCATTTTAGCATATCATTGTGTTACAAAGAAAATTGATATTTTTCTCGGTATACTGGCTTAAAATTAATGAATAAACGTTCTTGTATCTTCTTTATTCATGACACCCAGCATATCATCAATCATTATCATTTATTTATGTGCGTTATCTAAAGAATTAAAATATTAATTATTAAAGTAAGAAATTGAATTAGATACATTAAATGAAAACTGTCATATTTTTTTATTTATGTCTTCTACACATTTTAAATACAATTTTTGTTCAACAGTTTTAGCACAAATTTGTAATCTAATTTTTTTTATTCCTTCATTTTTATAAATTTCAAACGTTTCTAGAATTAAATTTAATACCAGATTAGGTTTCCAACATCCAGAAGAACCATCGACAATATATCTACAAACATTTGGAAAATAAGAAATTTTATGAGGTTCGTCAATAATTTGACATTTTCATTAAGATTCAAATCGTTAAGAGAAAAAAATTCCATTCATTCATCAGAAATATAGTTGTAACTATTAAAAAAATATATTTAATTGTATTATTGTTGGGTGAAAATTGTAATTTGAAACTGTAAAGATAAGTTTCATAATAATTAGGTAAAATAAAATAATAAACTGGCTCTTTAATACATTCTTCATACGATAAAACTGTCATAAGTTTTCATATTTTTTCAGTTGGAACAGAACAATAGGTATAACCAACAAAACGTAAATATAATTCATAATAATTTTCTAATTCGCATTCTTCGTCACAATCAATTCTTGGAATAATTTCATTATTAATCATCAATTTAATTGAATGAATGTCATTAACAATTTCATTATTTTAATTTTTGAAAAAAAAAAAAAAAAATGCAAGGGTCTATCAACAGTAGAATGACAATTTAAATCACCTCTTTTTGCAGAAATCGTATCTTAAATACTTGTTGAATTAGAAAATGTTTTGTATTTAATTATTTACGAATCTGATTTAAGTTCATTAATATATGATAATAGGGAAATTATAAGAATCAGTGATGTAATATAATAATCAAACTCCAAACTTTCATTAAGAATTAAAAACAAAAGTATACATTTTTTCAGATGAGTATTTAATTCTATGTGATGTCAATCAACATAATCTTAGCCTTTAAAATCAGAAAATAAAAATCTTTATGGGATGCAAAAATTTAATTACTTTCTGAGTCGTGCGCTGAACAAGAAACATTTTTAACCCTGTAAATTGCATCTCTTGAGTCATTTGAAATTGGATAATGACTCCTTACATAGTAAAAAATATGATTTTGTTCTGTAAATTTTGTTTATTTTAAGAAAATAACAAACATTCTTGAAAAATATCATAAATAGTTATTTCTTTTATTATTGAATAGGAGTAATAGCTGGAAGAGGCTGCAATAGACCCCTTTTTCTTAAAATAAATTTTTAAAATTAAACTTGATTCGAAAATATTTACTAGACCATTCGGTATGAAATCAAAATTAATTATTTCAGATTTGCTTGGATAAATTATTATGGTTGGTTAGTTCTACGAAATAGTAATCCACGTTATTAAATAAAATTTTGTAATAAATGAATTTAAATAAAACTCAAGATTATAAAAAATTTTCAAAGTATAATTATAACTTTAATTTAACTTACCTTCGTCAAGGAGTGCAATAGAACTGAAAGAATTTTCGTTTAGTCATTTTATTGAAAATATTGAGGACGATTGTATTATTCAAATACAAGAAATTAAACAAACTAAAAAAATATATTTTTAAGGAAAATTATAGATACCGAAAAAAATGTGTGAAACAAAATAAAATAAAGGAAATTATGAATTGGACAATGTTTTAGGATTAATTAAACTTTCTTTACTCAAAAATGAAAAAAACTAAAAAAAAAATATTTAATTCGTTTTTGTTTCAACAAATGTATGTAATAAAAACAATAAAATAGTTTATTTATTTATTTATCTTAATTCAATTGCCAGTGGTTTTTAAAAATGACCAATTGAAATTTTGCCAAATACGAATACTAAAGCGAATGAAATTTTTTAAATTATTAAATCAAGTTGTTTAGAGTTAATGGGATAAGATCTGGGGTGTATTTAAATAATGATGCGATTAATGATACAAGTGGAGAAATTATTCGTATTTTCCCACTAACAGTTAGTTATGGAATGTCTAAAATTGAAATAATAACGACTAAACCAAAATTTTATTAATTTCATAATCCAATGATTAGAGATGTAGAAATTTTAATTATTGATGATTATGGAAAACAGGTTAATATTTTTAAAATATTCTATTGTTAATAGTATATTTTATAACTTATTTCTTAGTGTAGGAATTTTTTTATCTTATTTAATGAGATATAATTATATTCGTGATTTGTTTTTAATTTTTTGCTTTGAAAATAATATTAATTTCGAACGTGCCAAACCTGTTTATGAAAAAGATAACAATCCTAAAGAATTTTTAAGTAATAATGTTAAACTGAAAAATGAAATAAATAATCTTAAATCTCAAAAACAAAAATTTTTGATCAAATTAAAGATAAAGATGAAACAGTAGATGAGTCAAATAGATATATCAAAAATCTTAATACAGAAAAACAAAAATATTCACACCAAATTAAAATTAAAGATGAAACAACAAAAACATTAAATGACGACCATTTACAAGTACAAAAAACTGTCGAAGAATTAAATATAAAAACTGTTTCACAAAATAGAGTAGTTATATATAGTAAAATTTATTCTGAGAAAGAAAGAAATAATCTTAAAACTGAAAAACAAAATCTTTTAGATAAAATTAAAAACATGAAGCTACCAGCATAACTGATAACCCTACTTTCCTCATATTGGGTGCAATTTAAACCTAAAAGTTAAATCCATTACGTAATTTAATAATATCAATTAATAATATTGATTTAAGTGTATGATACACGAAATATTCTAAATATAAGTCAGCCTGCTAATATGCGAGCACCCAGTTTAATCAAATTGGGGAAACATTTTTTTGAGATGTCTTTCTATCATAAAGATAAAAAAACAGCCGCCAATTTTAAAATATTACAAAAGGATGAATGAGATACGCAAAAGTCTAACCAACATTGTATGTAGTATGGTACCAAGTTTGATAAAGTTCAGAAAAATATTTCTTGCGATACGTATTACTAATTTAAAAATATGAAAAAGGCCACCATTTTTAATATGATCATGGGGTGAACGAAATACACAAAATTCAAGTCATCTTTGTACGCAGTAAATGTGTACAATGTTCCATAAAATTCTCAAAAAATATGTCCTGCGACATGTAACACTATGGTAAAAATATAAAGATGGCCACCATTTTGAAAATATGAACACAGGCTGAACGGAATACTGAAAGGTAAGGTCAGCTTTGTTTTCAGTATATGTGCACCAAGTATAAAGAAATTATAAAAAAATATTTCATAAGATTTTGGATACTGTGCTTAAAAATATTAAAATGGTAGCCGTTTTGAAAATATGAGCACAGGTTAAACGAAATACACAATATTCGAGTCAGCCTTATTTGTAGCATGTGTGTAACAAGTATGGTAAAATTCTGAAAAATGTTTCCTAAGATTTGTAATACTACGCTAAAAATATAAAAATAGCCGCCATTTTAACAGTATCAACATTGGATGAACTAAAAACACGAAAATCAAGTCAGAATTGTATGTCGTATATATGTACCAAATTTGATGAAATTCAAAAGTACGGTTCCTTAGATACCTAACTTGATCGAAACATTTTAAACTGGTCGCCATTTTGTAAATATGACATTGGCATAAAGTATATATATATATATATATATATATATATATATATATATATATATATATATATATATATATATATATATATATTACAAAAAACTATATGTGTACAAACAAAGTTTGATGAATTTCGGTCCATTGGTTCAAAAGTTTTTAGGGACACACTCACACACTCACACATACACACATACATACATACAGACACACAAACACAGAAAGGTGATCTCATATGCATACTTTTTCCTTCGGAAAGTAGGCTATTAAAGATGAAGCAATAAATAATTCAAGTAGAGAAACAAAAAACTGAAAAAAATTATCTTTAAGATCAAATTAAACATAAAGATGGATTAAGGAAAGCTTATTCAAGTTTAGAAAGAACCAATCGTGAGTTAAAAAAAATATTAATTTAAATTGAGAAAGAAACTATGAAGAATCAAAAAAATATTGAAATAAAAGATGAAACAAGTAAAAATAAAGATGAAATAAATAAATAATTCAAGTAATGAAATAAATAAATTTAAATCAGAAAGAGGAATATTTTTAGCTCAAAGTATAGTTACAACTTTCAAAACTGAAAAATATAAATAAATTAATTGTTAATAGTTTATAATATATATTTGTAATCTTATTGCTGAATATACAAATTAATCTATTCAGAATTAAAACATTTAGTTGGGGGAATAAATTGTTCCAACTGGCCCACTATTAGATGATTAAAATTTAATTTAAAAAATATATATTATACTTGTGTTTTGAATTAAATTCTTGAAGTAAATCTGGAAATTTTTTTCAAATAATTCAGAAGTTTTTGCCCTAAATGACCAGTTCAAGAAAATATATTTCATCATAAAATATGAAAGTACGTCCAAAATATGTATTTATAACACCTTTTATTTTCGAATTTCGAGGTACACCTAAAGTATTTTTTTTTTTTTTTTTTTTTTTTTGATAATTCGGTACAAGTTGCAAACAAGGATGTTCAATAATATATACATCTTGGTCAATAAACACTACAATTTCCCCTGAAGGTCTTTGATAAATTGAAGTAGAAAAGTCAAAATTTGTTGGTAAAAAAATAACCAATTAGTAATTAGCTAAGTGACTTGCTTACTACTTCATTTATTAAATCATAAGTCCAACATTGTTTAATCAACTACCAAAACTGAAGTAAAATTTTTAAAATCACATAAATATATTTCTTTTGTAGGTATTCTGTTGTTTTTATTCAATAGTTAATTTACCATAAAGAATTTGTTTAGCTGAAATATCATTTTGTAATTCTATTAAATTTGAGAAATAAATTGGATACATAACAGAATTATTAACATTTGAATGTTGCATTCCTAAAGCGTGCCAAATTTCATGTAAAACACACTAAAAAGATTTGATTTCTCATCAGATTTGTCTTCATATTTATAATATCAATTTTCATCAGCATCTGTGTGAATTTCAACTGGTGAATTACCTGATTTAAAAAAAGCACATTACTTATCTATCAAATTTGTAATTACATAATTCATGAAATTTTTTAAATGTGTGACTCATTTGTTTGTTTCATATTATTATATGATGATTTTGAATATCATCTTAAAAACGAGATTAATATGTTGGGCTCACATATCAAAATCTGAATGAGTTAGTTGAATTATTTCAGAATTGGCATATGCATAATGCTGTTTAATATTTTTCATTGCCCATTTATAAATATTAATAGAAAAATTAAATACATCATCAGGTAACCACATTTTGGAATTTTGATTAATGTTAATGTTTAATCATTAATGTTACATTCTAAAACTTACTGTTATTTTGTGCTTTTCTTGAAATATTTTAATATCATTAGTAAGTGTTGGTAATTTCACTTATGTAATGCCTGTGTCAGTAGCTTTCAAGCAACCAAAATCATTTAAATATTTTATTATAGTCAATGTTTGATTTTCACTTCTTGTAAAAGTTGTTAAAATTGAAAGTGTAACCACAATGGAAATATTTTTTTAATATTTATGTAGAATATTAATTTAATGCATTATTATATAACATGTTTTATTTATTTCCGATTTAAACCAAGTGCTGGTAGTGATGTATATCTTAATTTATCATATGTTATTTTAATTTAATAATATCCAATGTAAACACCTCCACATGCTACATTTCTTCTAAATTTTAATTTATTGTAATTTGTATTGGTTTATTATTTTCTGTATCTGCCCCAGCTAAAGCCAGCTTTGATCTGCGTTCAGCTTGATTTTATGAACCCTCGTTATTTATTGTACTTTTATAATTATTTTGAGATTTATTTATTTTATTATATCCGGTCTGTAAATTTTCATTAACATTATTTTTTTGCAAACATTATTGACCTAAAAAGTTTAATTCCAGAAATTTTTAATACATTTTTATTATATTCAATATTAAACTTTTTAAAATATTTATTTAATGTTTTTTTTTTTCATAAATTTTAGGTTCTTTGACTACTTGTGAAACTAAACTATATTTAAAGCATATTGTTTTTAATAATATTTCAAACTCTAGTTTGATGTTTGAACAACCGTTCGGACCATTGAACGGGTATTAGGCATTTAAAATCATTAAAAAACATTTTAATTGTGTCAAATGTTGAATTAATTTAATTTATAATTTACACAATTAAAATATTTTTTCCATTAATTTCTCAGTAAATTATAATTTACAGTAAATTCAGGATATATTAATATTTTAAAATTGTAATTATCGCAATTCAGCCAATGTAACCCACTGATTAAAAGTTAAATTTAATTTTTTAAACTTATTTTTAAATCTGGTTTAACAATTTTTTTAATTCAAATTCTTTTCCATTAAAAATATTATTCATATTTTCTTCAGTACCTAAACCAAGCTTATGTTGAACATTCATTACTGTTGAAACTAAACCAGATTCAATTTGTGTCTATCTTCAATATTTTTATATTAATGATAATCAATATCGTGAGATAATAAATTAGTACCAGGACCAATATAATTATGCCCAGGTATATGATATTGAAAAGGTAATTTATTTATCCAATTAACTATATCACCTCCATAGAAGGCTTGAATTGGTTTTACCAAAGTATCACCATCCATTTTATTATTATTGTTAGCATTATTTTTAATCTCAATTTTAGAATATGGATTTAAAATAGTTAAAATGTTTTCATTTATTTATTTTTTAATTCTGCGCCAGCTGATGCAAGCTTTGAACTGCGTTCTTATTAGTCATTAGTTTTTCAAATTCCTTTTCTACATCTTCAAAACCTTTACCAATTTACTCTAAATCATATTCTTTGTTTAAATATTGATTTAAAGTTGTTAATTGTAAACATTGTAATTTTGAAAAGTAGTTTCAAACAATTTCTCTTAAGAGTATGGATATTTTATTTATATTAAAAGATTATCACCAACCATTTTATTATTATTATTAGCAATATTTTTAATTCAATTTTAGAATATGGATTTAAAATAGTTAAAATATTTTAACTAACTAATTTATTTATTTATTCAGCGCCAGCTGAAGTAAGTTTTGAACTGCGCTCTATTATTAGTAATTAGTTTTTCAGATTCCTTTTCTTCATTTTCAAAATCTCTACCAATTTATTCAAAATCATATTCTTTATTAATAATTTGATTTAAAATTGTTAATTGTAAAGATTGTAATTTTGAAAAAAAGTTTCAAAAAATATCTCTTAAGAGAATATATATTTTATTTATATTAAAAGATTGTTTTTAAAAAACTGTTTTAATTCATTAACATAGTGAAAGTACAAGGAATAAGACAACTTTTATTACTGTTAGTATTCATTTTTATTCATTAAAAAATTTATAAGAAAAAAGTTAATTGCTAATTTGGTTATAATTAATAATGCGCAATATTTCTCTAATACACCAATATCCACAAGACCAATTATCATTTTGGTATATTTTTTTAAAATTATATAATAACTAATAATTATTTTTACACCAATAAATTAATTTTTGGTAAGGCTGAATGCCAAATGAATCGACATATTAAACAGTTGAAGAAGATAAACATAAACCCAGTATGTCCCATTTCCATAAGTTTTATTTTCTAAATTAATTATTCTAAAATTATTTAATTTTAATTTAATATTTTTAATTTCTTCCTTACAAATATCTTTACAACAAATACCAGCGAAATAAAAATCAATGTCATAATATTTAATTAACTTTTCTATATCTAAATTAGAAAGTGGTTCCAGCAGGAGTAATTTATATTTTACAAAGAAGCAAATATAAAATTATCAGAAAAACTGGTAAATTACATTTAACTCCAAATGTTTTTTTTAATCCAATAAAAATAAACTTAGATAGTTACAAAATGGAGAAATTTATGAATTTGAAATAAATTCTAAAAAAGGAGGATTTCTACCGATTATTCCTTTAATTTTTGGAGCAATTACAGCAGCATCAGCAACAACTAAGGCTGTTCATAATAAAAAAGCGAATGATTAATTAGTTGCTCAAAAAATTAGACAAAATGAAATTTTAGAAATCAGTAAAACAGAAGGAAAACCAATTCAAGTAAATACATTGGCAACTGAAGCCAAATAAATAACAGGGGGTTCAATTAAATCAAAGAAAAAAGGGAACCCAATATCTCAGAAAAAAAGTTGTTTATTTAAATAATGGAGGATCTATAACAGTAAAGTAAAAAAACACAGATGGATTTAAATTAGAACAATTAATTAAAATGTCTAAATCTCAAAATTTTATTATAAAAAAAACTGAGATTTTTTTTATTTTTAAAATTTCTAATTAAATTTTTTTTGTACTTCATCATTGTAAAATAGGTTCTTTTGTTCATTTAAAATATATGATTGAAATTGTTGTCCTACTTCATACAGATAAAAAAATGGTGAGCCAAAAATTAAAGTGTGATGGTGTTTTATCTAATGTTTTTATTGATCACCTTAACAACGAAAATATTTATAAAAACTTAGAAATAAAATATTTAGTTTACATATACTCAACAAATGAAAATGTCAGTAATACAATTGTGGATTATGTTAACAGATAAAAAGACAACTGATTGACAAGATGTTGAATTTTATGAATTAAAACTATCTGAAGAATTTATAGAAAAATTTCGAAATAAAGCAGATTGGGATTATATTTCTGAATGCCAAAAATTATCAGAAAGTTTTATTGAAAAATTTTAAAATAAAATATATTGGGAATATATTTCTAAAAAAATATAAGAAAATTTTATTAAAAAATTCAAAATAAAGTTGATTTGGATCTTATTTCTATACATAAAAAATATCAGAAAGTTGTATTGAAAATTTTTACAATATAGTTGATTGGGAATATATTTCATTGAAACAATATTATCAAAAAGTTTTATTGAAAAATTTCAAAATGAAGTTGATTAGGATCTTATTTCTATGCATAAAAAAATTATCAGAAAATTTTATTGAGAAATTGCAAGATAAAATTAACTGGTATGATATTTCAGAATGTCAAAAATTATCAGAAAAATGTATTGAAGAATTTCAAAATAAAGTAATTTGGAAAAATATTATTTTTGTGTTTCAAGATTTGTTTAAATTATTTAGAAAAAAGTTCCAGGGGAGAATAATTTCAAGTTTTGTTGATAATGATTCTAGTCATTCAGACTAAAAATGGAAATTAATTTAAAAACTATTCTTTTTTACTTTTCGTATACGCCTAAAATTAGTTGTAGATACTATTATGGTATTCTAGCAGTCACTTTTTTCGTACCCCAAATAACCATGGAAAAAACTAGTAAAATTTATAAATTGGTTATTTTTAAAACCAATTGTCCAAAAATTTTAATTAAAAACTATTTAAATTCATTCTGAAGTTCCACGATCTTATAACCATGCATTATTGCTCTCAGGCAGTCGACGGCAACATGGCTTACATGTGGCGATCGTGTAAACCTAGTAACGAGACCGAGTTAACTCAGTTATCAGTAGTACGTTACTGTACGTAAACTCATTACCCTACCTACTCAGAAAATAAATGAGTTGACAGTATGAGGTTGATGTCACTCTATGCGTGGAGACTGACCTGATGAGAGGGTACAGGAACATTGCTGCAACTCACTCTTACAAACTGACAACTGTATCCTAATAGTTTTGTTCTCTGGAAACACACAAAGATACTAAAAGTGCTTTCGAAAATTCACAAGGTGCAATGGGGTTGGTTATGTCAGTCACATGATCAAGTTTTATTCCTCTTGATGAACGTCTTTAATGCTGTTTAGGGCTTTAAGATGGCGGGAATAAAGACATACATATTTTATACAAATAAAATATTTTGCTTAATTCGAAGCCCGCAGTGAATTCTTTACTTGTTATTTTGTTTATATTAAAACATAATATTAGTTAAGTGCTAGTTTTTTCGATGTTTTATTCACAGTGCTATCGGTTTCAATTCGTAGTAGTTTTCGTTACGTTAACAGTTTACATGTTATTTCTCGCCAAACGTCGACTTGTCCGGTGACCGCCATAGATAAGAGATGTTAACTGCTGCTTGCCTTGCTCGAGAACCGTCAGGTGGATATTTGCTCGGGTAACGTTTCCAACATATTCGACTATGACATTACGCCTCTCCCGCCCGACAACGTCAGCTCTCCTGTGTTCATCTACAAACACTGAGGCGACAGTCGCCGTGGACTAGTTAATAGTTTCCTAGGGACTAGAGGTAGTTCCATCTGTGACGTAGTTGAGCTCGGCGGATGTTGGTTGGCCAGTTAGAGTCCTGAACACACAGAACAGCAATGTTTGTGATATGCTGAGGTCGAGGCTTCCTTTAACCACTTTGATCACTGATAATTTTCCAATTAACTTTGTCGCAACTTGTCAGTTTTATGACTGTAACTGTAGACATAATCGTATCGCCGTAGTCCTCATTTACGCCTCTGATCAATAGAAGAACATATATTGTGCTCTATGTTATTTCTGCCAGCAGTTAACACATTGAAAAACATATATTGGACCCTATGTTATTGGCTGCAGAGTTATAACAAGCCGAAGAACATACACTGGGCTCTATGTTATCGGCTACAGAAGTAACCAACTGAAGAACATACATTGGTTTCAGTGTTATTGGCTACAATAGTTAACGTATGGGATGGCCTCAGCCACCAACGATGTCTTTCAGTTGTAAAGGACGGGATTTATTGTACTTGAACAGTAGTCTATATATCTGTGCATTTTCCCACCGTATTGGATATTGTGACTCACACGGATAACGACAGGAGAAGTAAACCTGAAGAAGAAATGTTAATGCTGGATATAGACAGTATCCTACTCGGAGACTTGAATGCGGGGATACAGGCAAGACTGAAGGTGTATCTCGAGCAAGTAGAAAGCTCGGAGGATAATATTGTACGCGAAGAACAGGAAAGTTAAGGATTGCGTCCTTGTGATGTATTGAACTGTGTTCCAAGATTAGTTTCCTGTGTTTTAATAATTTGAATACGAATTTTTCTATGCGTTTTAAAACAAACGTTTATGTATGGTTGAAACGCTAATGAAATTCAGTTTACTTTTTGACCTAGAGACTTACTGCTAACAAAATACAATGTCTGAGAAAAAATATACATCGGGAGAAATCATCACGAATTACGTGTTGTCTTCGTGTCTTCCATAGGGTTTTCTGTTCCTCCAGAGCCAGGACAAGATTATTTAACACATAGCTTTGATATTGTAATTCTATATATTACTAGCAGTCCCCCGCGGCTTTGCTCGCGAGTATTATTCGTAACTGATAATATTTACTTTAATTTAAAAACCTCTTTGTACACAAGATTGGTACTTCAGTCATCAAGTGTAAGAATGTCCAAGCGGCTAGTTGAACTAATTCTGCAGCAGGATAAGTAGCTATAGCTGTCCACGCGAAAAGCAGTCTCAAGTTTGTTCCTGCCACTAACAGCGACTTCGCCTGGGCCTTATTTATAGCCCTGCCTATTTGACGTTGTGGGGTAGTTAAAGGGCACCTAAGGTAAGAGGTTAATCGAATGAGAAACATCTGTTTACCCTGTGCACAACCATTGGTGACGGTGCCCTCAATTATATATTTTCAAAATATTCACTTTAAATTTATTGACATTACAAAGTTTCAGAGGGTAAAGGTTTCGCGGAAACGTATTTGGTGCCCCAAACCTGAGATTAGTGAGATGATATATCGTCGGTTTACTGCCAAAAGTGACAAAGTCAAAATGAGATAAAATTATAAAAATGCTAGGAATATGTATATGTTGTTCACGAACAATTGCCCAAGTTTAAAATCTATTCGTCGTTTCGTACTGTTGTGTTACAGTATAGTAACATACCAAATTTTTGTTAATATCTACAATTTAATACTGTTTTTAAACGAAATAGCATTTATGACTTAATCACTTTTGGCAGTATACCGACGATATGTCAGCTGATATTGTAGAGGAACCTAAGTGGAAAGCGAACTGCAATTTTACCCCTTTTAAAGACTACATGTAAATTGCACTAATTCGATCTG
>PNEQ01064479.1:0-16484 GCA_003012365.1 Medauroidea extradentata | reverse complement strand
ATTGCAGCAGTCACCAGACGCACTAGGTCGTTAGGACGGAGTAGTGCTCTGCTGGAGATCTTATCGCGCTATGGAATTCCTCTCATAACTGAGCGAGAGCGGAAACACGGGAAGGAGACAGAGACATGGACTAGAGGATGGTACCTGTGGCGCCGTCACGCGGATTTTCCCAAAACTCTAGGGGACCAAGGCCCGTTAATGAACATGAGCTTTTTTTGTACATTGTGAAATAGTGCTTATGGCATTCTTGTGTAACAACAAAACATAATCTACAGAAATATCGTAGAAACAGTTTGCCCCTTTCTGAAAATAAATATTTTTAAGGTATGTTGTAGAGATGGATTCCACTCGAGCGTTTATGTGCCTCTAATTCTGAACTCCTTACACTTATAAATTAATTTTTGAAGATTCTTTATTATTATTTATTTATAATTCCGTAGATCCCCAATTGGGATATGAAACTTGTAATTTTAGTAAACTACAGTTAATAAAGTTATTACCGGCAAACATACATAATATCTATTAAACAAATTAAGTTAGATGTACATAACTGTACTATACATGCATGGGAACACTTAAAAAGTACACAGTTTGATTTCAATTTTAAAAACTACAACAATAAATTACTAAAATACGTTAATAAATTAATGATTGTCAATGTTACAATTAATATAAAAAATAATGCCACTTATGATTCCATGAACTCATTAACAGTAAAACAGACTTGTTCCAACAGATATTGTTTAAGTTTTTTGTAAAACACTTTATAGTTTACTTTACCGATGATTTAAAAACAATTAGGTAGTTTATTAAATATTTTATGCCTGCAAATTAAAACCCTTCTGCACAATTTGCAAATGGTTGCTTGGCATATGAAAATCTTCTTTTCTTCTAGTGTTATAAGCATGAATTACAAAATTATTGTCAAACTCACATGGATGCTGTATAGCAAACTTTATTAACGAGAAAATGTATTGACCAGGCAGTGTTAATATTCCAAGCTTTTTAAATAAAGGGCGACATGAATCAGTTATTTTTGCCAATAATGTATTTCTAATAGCTCTTTTTTTTTTTTTTTTTTTGTTTAAAAACTTGAGTAGTGTATGAAGAAGGTGCTCACTGAATTATACCATGAGACATCACAGCATAAAAGTATGCAAAATAATTTTTTTTTAAGTACAGACATTTAAATATGATGATAAATTATACAATATAAAACATGTCGAACTCAATTTAGGGACTATATTATTTATGTGAATTATTCCACTGAAATGTATGTCTATAAGTAACCCTAAAAATTTAGTGGAAATACTTTCTTTTACAATACAGTTTTTGTAATTTCATTACAACAGTTTTCTCCTGATTCAAAGAAATATTATTTACACTAAACCAGTGCTCTAATCTACATATAATGGAGTTGAAAGTATCATTAAGTGCTAAAGGACCTTTCTCTTTTTTAACACATCACAGTGGCGTCATCAGCAAACAGAACTATCAGCATTACCGACTTTATTTACACTTACAGACAAATCATTGATACATGTTAAGAACACTATTTTAATATAATAGAATAATAGAAATAATATAATAAAATTATAAAGTAACAGTTGTTTTACCATTCGTTCGCATGTAGTTGGCATTGACCTATAATTAGTAAACATGTAACAGATTGAGATGATTTGAATAACCTGCGCATCTTCGCAACTGTCATCTGTACAAAATTGTGCCACTTGTATTAGGTGGAGTGATTTACTGTCTTTCCACAGGAACATGCACATTTCGCGCTATTATCTGACAGAAAATTGGACTCCAAGTTACTTTGTTCTCACTGACTTCTGCTGTTGGCTGGCAGATTGTGTGGTGCTCTTTGAAGGTCTTTTTCAACCAACGATATAATAGTCAACTGTAAAATGGCCACTGTCATGTAGCGCGAACACACGAAGACAAGAAGGCCCAGAGCAAATGTCAAAGAGTGTGTTCAAGCGAGTATAGGCCAGTGAATCATGTCCTGGCACCAAATAATACCGCGGAATTTGCTACCTCTATCTATCAAGATGTTAAAAAACGGAGAAATGATGGG
Source organism: Medauroidea extradentata (assembly GCA_003012365.1). Lineage (NCBI taxonomy): Eukaryota > Metazoa > Arthropoda > Insecta > Phasmatodea > Phasmatidae > Medauroidea > Medauroidea extradentata. Next base: position 14,404 of record PNEQ01064479.1, on the reverse strand, counting down.
CAAATGGATTTGCCAGAGGTAATGAACCCAATTGGATGCGCACACATGGATCTACAGCTTTTCGTGGCAAATTATTTGTAACTTTGGAAACTACAAACAAAGTTTGACTAAATACACACCCTGGTTCAACCAATAACTGAAGTTTACTGCTCCCTTCAAGTTAACTAGATTCTGAGAAAGACCAGACACACTCTCGTTGACCTTTTTGACGTGGGAGGGAGAGAAGCCGACTGCGATGAATGATGCCTAGGCAGCACTATCCAATAGGCAGTGCATCAAACGAGGCTTGTCATCAGGACCATAAACAGTGACCATAGCAGTAGACAATAAAACTGATGTTTGGCCCTGGGTTGCAGAAACACCCACAAACTGTTCAGTCTCATCAGAGTTGGAACCTGGAGCATTGTCTCAAGGTTTTAGTGGTGTAGGGTTTTCATCGACATGGAGCAGCGTGTGATGCATCTGCTTGCATTGGAAACAAGTCTGAGAAGAAGAACATGTGGCCAAAACATGTGCTGTTCTCAGGCAATTATAACACAACCTTTTGTGGCGTACTGTGGATTGTCAACATAGGGGAGGAGCATAAAGAAACTGAGAGCATTTATAAATGCTAAGACCGGTTTGTTGGCAAACAGTACACGGCTTAGGCGCCTGGGTTTCAGAATTTCAAACAAATATCGACCTCACTTTTGGAACACTTTTAACTAGTTGAAAAGTAGATCGTTGAGGAACCGGACCAAACTAAATTTGGTCCCTACATCAACAACACTATTAATTGTGGTGACCCTGGTTTGGAGGAAACTTATCAATTCTGAGACCTCTGGCGTTGTCTCAGTCTGTCTAGAACATGAAGGTTCAAATTTCGTATGCTTTTCATCACTAACTTTCGCATCAGAACTGTGACTGGATTGTTTGTACTGATATCACAATCCAAACCTTCCAAAGCTCTAGCATTTTCGTTGAACGTGTTAACAAAGTGACTTACAGACTTAACACTTGGAGTGTTTACTGCTGGAAGATAAAGAATTCTATTAATGTATAATTAAGTGAACTTTCTGGGGTTCTAGTATGGGGCACCAAGAGTCCCCACGCACCGAATAATTTTCTGAGGCAACAGGTAAGTTTTTAACCAATTGTAATACTTCTCCACTAAGACATTCCAGTAAGTGCTGAAACATCTCTATGCCAGCGAAGGACTGATTACTTAGATTGGCGGCCTGGTACAGTTGGGAAAACAGGGACCATTGTTCCCACAGACTAGAGAAGGAAGGTAACTGAAATTTAGGAAGCTTTACACTCACCATCTGAGCAGCTCCAGACGAAGTTGGCGTATCAGAAACCACATGTCTAAACATAAAAGATACGACATGACAACGAATGTCTGAAAGCAATGCGAAAATATAGCTTTGTTTGGCTGTTCGGATACCTTCTTCGAATTCGTCTGGGAGAGAGTCTAAACTTAACAACTCGTCACACAACAAATTTGCAGCTACCTCAGTAGCTTCGAGTTGATAGCCCAAATCATTAACTTCATGTGCCAGTTCGACGGCTATTTCGGTAGAAGCTGTGAGTACTTGCACCCTTCCACTCATGTGGTTCAACTTTGTTTCCTGAACTTTAAATTTAAGCAAGATCACCTTGAAACCCATACTGTTAACATATCACACCAGTTCATCAATCAGAAATTGCCATTACGTAATTAATATAAGCATGTGTCGGTTCAAGAAAACATGTGCAAATACGGTTATATTTACTTTATCACGAGCACTAAACCACGGAAAATTGGACTAGCGTGCTCAAGACCCTAGTTGCATCACAATGCACAGAGTTGGAGAGACCAAGACACAGCTTAAAACACGTCACGACTAATTACTCACCCACGTGGTGAAACACAACATAAGTTACGATCACGTAAGCATGAAAATAACACCTTTAGCACATATCTATAATGTTGAAAGACATGATTATAAACTTAGAATATATCACCATTCACCAATAATAGAAATAACGAGAGCTTTCTTCAATGCTTCTGCGGATTGCACAATAGAATTTGGATTGGTAGAGGCGTGTGTATTACTTCACGCACGAGGTGTTCACAAAACACAACACCAAACATCAGAGCGATCGTAAACACAATAAATAGCTAGTCGGCGTTCACAGACAACTAATCCAGCTACCGGAGGACAAAAAATCTTACTACATTACACGATTGTTACTAGCCGATTAGCGAGATAGACCACGAGCACTCGTACACTCACCGAGACGGCATCTTGAGATTGCTTCATTTTCCAATGTTGCTTCTGGAAATGTTTGCTAGTTGAACAGTATTCTTCCACACTGGTGTCACAAGGTCCACACACGTGTACTTCCGCACAAGGGTCCACAAACAGCCACACCAATCCACAAGTACTTAACTGATGTTCACCTTGTTTCACTCTTCGGGTCTTAAGACCACGAGGTCATACAAATCCTCTCAGATCAGGGACGAACTGTGAACCAGGGCTGAATTATGTCACAACAAAACATGTCACGTGTCGTATAAACGAATCAGAATTGTTGACATTGAGGTCGGTCCTCTACGCGATACACTGTCGGTCAGCAGTTCCTCGTCGCTTGCAGTTCAGTATGTCCGTTGGCAGAGGCAAAGAATAGACATGTTCCAAGGCAAGCTATAGTTAGGGACAAAGGTTTATCTCGGGGAAAGTTGACTGTTTGCTAGGCTTCAATATAATATATTTAGAGCCCACGATTTTTGGTGAAAAGAATTCTGCAACAGTTGGTTTCAATGCCTTACGTGCACTTCTGCAGGTCTGCTTCTTGATTATTGGCAGAATGTATAATAGCACAGGCGTGCCTCATTTGACAGGTGCCAACAGGAACAAGGTTACTACGACACCACACGTCTGTGATTTGCGAGTAGAACCCCGAGACACTGAGAATTCAAAATAGCCAATCACTGACCACGAACCAGAGCTGCATATGTGCACATAAGGCATTGAAACAAATTGTTGCATAATTCTTTTCACCAAAAATCGTGGGATCTAAATATAGCCTAGCTATCCATATCTGACTTTTTTTTTTTGTTATTGGCGTGTCCCCATCTGACTGAGCCAATGATAACTCTGGTGCTCCTCTACCGATATTGAATTTTGTTCGTGTTTGAGGCATCATCAGGACCATGAACTTTTCGCGAAAAGAATTTTGCCCCAGTTTGTTTCAGTGCCTTACGTGAACATATGCAGTTCTGGTTTACGATCAGTGATTGGATGTTTTACTTTCACATGTCTTGAGGTTCTATCCACTAATCACGGACGTGTGGTGTTGCAGTAACCTCATTCTGATTGGCGCAGTCAAATGAGAGACGTCACTTCACAAATACAAGCTGCTAATAACCATGAAGTAGAGATGCAGATGTGAACGTAAGGCACTGTAACAAACTGAGGCAAAATCTTTTTCACGAAAAGTTCATGGCCCTATGCATCACTAGCCATACAGGAATTTCTGATTTTAATTTCGGTTCTTTAGTATCAGTTAGTACATTTGAATCACACAATTACAGCTCTTCAGTAAAGTTCATTGCCTTGCGATAAACGCAATAATCCGTAACATCTGGCATGAATATGACGAATCAGTAAAGTGTTCCTAGAAATCATAATTAGATTCTATCCATGTAAGAGCCATCAGGTAATTTATCAAAATTTATGACTAAATCGGAAGGCATTTGTGTAGTTGTAAAGAGCTGCAATAAGATATTTTAAATAATTTCAATGAAATAACGTTATGATTTGTAAATAGAAAATTCAACACAGGCTATGATCCCTCCCTTAAACACCTACGTAACCACTATTCAACCATACAAGGCGTAGGCCGCTATGCTGTTTTGCAAAATAAGTTTGCACCAACAAATCTTGTGAATTTCCAATATTTATAGCTATAGCTGATAAGAGTATACACCATAGAAGAGGAGTTATAGAAGGTACTGTTAATGTGGACATATGTGACCATTACTGGAGCGACACAAGCGCGCGGTGGTCCTTCCCCTAACTAATTCCTGAGACGCGTGATTTTCAGAAGCCTCCATACTCCGAGATTCTGTAACGTACATATTTTAATGTGGTACATTTCAAAACTTCGCTGTCGAAAGTTAACTTTTTGTATGTCTGACAACAGCACACAATACTTTTTAGTTCAATGCATTTTTTTTTAATGTGGTATATGTTACTATCACACAACACCAGTGAACCCAAAATTATATACTGGACTTAATAAATTCTATGTTCATGTTTAATGTGTAGTCAAATCTATATTTTTTATTTTATTTGTATAAACATATGTAGAATATGTATGGTCATACAACTTTTTACATCAAATGTATGTAAAAACAAAGTGTTTTTTTTTGTAGCAAAGTGGAGCTAAATTTTAATTTGTTATAAACTGTTTACGCAATGGTTCGGTGGCTTTGTATAAATTGTCTCACAGTTCTTCCGTTTACCTTATGTACTCTGTGGTTTTTCCCTACTCACCTTACCGTAAAGTACACTAGTTAAAATGCTATGATTATGAGCTTCATTTGGTTTTATTCGAATGCTGGAAAAAATAAGTTCTTTATACCAAAGTGACGATAAACTTTAACTAATCCTCTGTGATATACTTTCTCAGCCAACAGCAGAAGACTAATCAGGGACACCCATAAGGAGGAGGGTGTGACGGTATGCACTGGCCACATTATAATTTGACACATAATAATTTTGGACATTGAATATAGCCCACTCAATATACGAGTGCACTTATCAGTCAGTTCTGAAGGCATTGTTCTCTGTGGTCTGTGTTTACAAATTTTGTGCTACCAACATAATTTCATTTTTACTAGCTCATTCGTTAAGTTGAAACTACATTTACCAGCTGTTAAAAAGTGCACTTATTTGTGGATTATATATGGGTAATGTTTTTTTGTTAAATTGTAAATTACCCACTGGAAAATATCTGCTAGCACCTCCAAGACCACGGTCTATGAAGAAAAGTTCTTTCTGTCACGTAGGAATAAAATGTAACTCGTTTTTTGTCGTCGATGGTTTCATTAGCTACCGCAGTGCTAGCAGTCTTTCAGTGGATGATTTTTATTGTTTTGTATTTGACTTAGCAAGATTTCACAGCTTAAAATGTTTAGTCGTTATCGGAATGGACGACTTGAAATGAGCTAGTTTGGGATGCAATACCTACCTCTGTGGATACCGCAACCGAACACAACCTTCATACAGGCGTTCGGCTTCACATGTCCTGGAAGAGACGTATTTAAAGAAAATCGATTATTTATTTGGAATTGGAACTTTTTCAGTTAAATATTGATCTTTTGCACTTGTGTATCTTAACCTCGAAATGAAACTAATATTTTTATACTCACGTGCAAGTCTATGAGTGCATAGCATTTTTTATTTCTGCCATTAACAACTAACAAATCAGCAAGTTTGTAAACAAGCTTTGTTTCCCACAGTACTCTCCCCCTGCGGTGTGACGTCAGAGGGCGTGTACCTCAAGTAGTTCATTGTCTGTATTGTAGAAGAAAAAGGTAGAGAATCCAGAGACTCTATATGAAATTTATATTGGAATACTTGTTCAGCCATACAATTTTTGTTTTTCAATGTAGAAATATGTAGCCAATGAAGTAGGTGTCAACTATACACTATTGTTGGCATTTTTGATTACGTGTTCTTACAAACGACATATTTTTATCATGTTGCAAGTAGTCAGAGTTTAGTTAGAATACGTATTTTTTATCGCAATTTCTTTTAGTAAATGTTGGTATTGTATTCCGACTTAAATTATCTCCAATATTTCTTTGTGGTTGGAAAAGTGAGTTTTGTACATGCTGTATGTCACGTCGGTAATGCGTTTTCGGTTAGTAACAATGCTGCACACAACTCAATTTTGGTCACGGAGAGTGTCTTCTCGGGCGCCGCCATTGACTTTAAGCATAGAAGGTTAACATGAACTGCCCCATCTTCCTTTCGCATCGGGTGGGCGTAGTATAAGCTTGCTCGTTAGCATCACAGTTACAGTGGAATTGCACCGTTGACGCTTGAATGGAATACATCTAGGAACTTTGACTTTGAGAGTGTAGGTAGTGATGTATTGAACCCATTCCATCCATTAAATACATCTTCCACCAAATTGTCATCCCAGCCAAGACTATGAGACCAAAGCAATTGAAGCAAGATCTTACTAGATACATTTATTGGAGCCACCCATCCACATGGATCGCAAAGAGGCAACGGTGGAAAGAATTCCTCTCTTAGTGTTTTGTGCATCGTGAATTTTTACCTTGTAAACAAAGCAGTCTCGAAATGGATCCCAATGTAGACCTAAAACCTCAATAGATTTGGTGCAGTCGAGGTTCCTGGGTTCCGAAATTTCATATCTATAATCAATTAACTCTCATAGATTTGAACACGACTTGTGTAACTGGAAACCAGCTGATGCCAGCAGTCCAATGCGTTGTCGCTTCAATTCTTTAGCCTCTGTTAGAGAAGGTGATCCAGTGACAATGTCGTCAAGAAAAACATCACTTTGCAAAGCATGTGTGCTAAGGGGAACCGAGAACCGCTGTCTGCAGCGAACTGCTGAACTGTTCGCTATGCTTGGCGTGGCGAGGAAACATTACTATAGTTTTTAATGATACTCTGTCCTTCCTCGTAGCAGTCTGATAGGTAATTATGTAAGCTGGTCGTCAATGAGTTGGTGTCGGAGCCAAATTGCATGCCTGATAAGATAATAGTGTACATGACCTAGGTGCTCATTGGTGTTTGGTCATCAATATTCTGTTCCTGGACAGAGCACAGTACCTTTGCAAAATTCTCGTAAGTGACCGACGCTGACTGACGTTCCAGTAGAAACTGAACTTCAAAATGGACTCGTCCACACTGACCAGACGAAGAAATGTACTTCGCACAGTTAAATAGGCCCTATCTTATGATTACAATATAATCGGAATTCACAAAATTTACAGCTTTTTGAAAATAGTTTTATAATTAATTTTTAAACACTTCTTCTGTAAATTTTTAACCAATTTAAGAACTAAGTATCAAATAATTGTACTGCGACACTCCTTTGTTTGAACTCGTCCACTACCACCACTTATGCATTGGGAAATGCAAGGCTTTAAAACAATTCAGATTATCTTTGACAGAATAACAAAATGCGGAATTAGAACCCTCATTCTTACTGTCTATTGGTGCAGATGTAGAATTTTTGGCACATTAATGATAGCAGTAATGCTAACCCACTTTTATTGCTGTTCCAACAAATCCCGTATCACATTAAAACTTTTGTCAACCACTGGAATGTTGCTTACTAAGTCTCATGGCGCTCCCTTCAAGCAATTACACTTCTAAACGTAAATATTTCAGTAACAACTCTAGTATGTTAAATCATTTTTTAAAAATAGAATATCTAAATTTTTCTGAATAGTAAGTACTGTGTCATCGCAATGTGCAAATACATAATATTTTCATCAACACGTTAGTAATAAACTCAATTTATTTCAATAGCAGCCTTTGAAAGTTAGGGAAGTCTGTACTTAAATAAGTGATTTCTGGTTATTCTTTTTGTTTCCAAGAAAAAAAAAGCTTGTTAAAGGGGGATTTTACTAAAAAATTTTAATTGTTTTAGTAATTTTTATGCTAGTTTGAGACATAATTTGGTTTGTAGATATACATTGTGATTGTACAGTAATGAACGTGTTTTAGCTTTCATAGTTGTTATATAATTGCAAGTCAAAATCCAAATTTGAAAAAAAAAATAGTTTTATACTAGAAAGGAAAACTGACTTGCTGAAATTAAATATTTCACACTGTAGAACAGTGTCACGAGCAACGTGAAGACATGTACAAAAATAACACTTGATTTTTTTTTTTTTTTTTGCATTTTGAAACATTTTCACACAATTAGTAATTATTTAATTTAAAATTTAATAATATAAAAATACAATTTATGAAATATAAATAAACTCTCTGTAAATTACAACTACTGCCTTAAAACGAAATGACCCAGGGAGTAGTTTTATTGATATATTTTATCGTATTTGTTACACTTTAGTACATGCTTGCAATGCATCATCGTCTTGTGTTGTGCATGCTCTTTTAGTTTTAAAATGACATGATTTTGTAAATATATGAAATTGCTAGGATTCGAATTATATATAAACACGTGTGTTTTTTTTCATGCTGACTGCTGCTCTGTTTTTAGTTTTTCATTATTACTGAGCACTTCAAGTAATAAAATAACAACTCTAGTTTGATAGTTAACCATACGATGGGAATAACGCGTTGTTTCGTTATTAAGAAATACAAAAATTACTTTTCTTTAATTATCAGCCTACATATCATAAATACCAACACTCTCTATAGAGTATGTTAAAATCATTATTCTAACTTACTTTTTGGTAAATATCGGCCATAGCCAACACTTAATAATGTAAGTCAGTGGTGTAGTCGCGAGGAGGGGGTTAACTAGACCCCCCTTTTTTCTTTCTTTGTAGAAATTATTATTTCTTTAGAAAATATTTATATGTATGCCAGGAGTATAGCAATACTCAGATACAAAAGCAGTTTAAATAGCACCATTTCGGACTTAGAAATAAAATTTTTTCCGGCGGAGGACCCCCGAACTCACTGCTTTATAGAGGGGGATCAGTGTTCCTACACTAGTTGCTTCCCCTCCTGTAAACGTCCTGCCACTGATACAAACAAAACTGATTTGTGAATTAAATTTAATAAAATTGTAATAGAAATTAAATCAGTCATACATAAAAACTTGGTAGATACAGATATTCTCAGTCTTTCATGGAAAAATACGGACTAAATAGTATACAACAATGCTGAAGTTTTTTTATTATTAACTTTACTACAAATATTACTTAGGTTGGTATTCATGAACGAGACTTTCACAGATACATTGCAAAGTCTAACTTCACACCTAAAGAGAAAGCTTGCTCAACGTCCGTTTCACAGTCGTTAATATGACAAAGTTAGACGTTGGGTAAAGTAACCTTCGCAAATTTTATATTTTATATTAATGTTATTACGTTGGCAGCACGAAATCCCATAATGTAACGAAACAACTGCATGGCACCAGTAAACAGAGCTCAGTTGGCAGTTTCATTCGCTTGCATATTTTCAGAGATTGCATATATTATTTTATATATTGTTATAAGTGTATCGAACCTGCTAAAAAGAAATTGCTACCATTAACTTCTCTGAAAAAATAAATTTTTATGGAACTTAAAAAAATAAACAATAATAATACAAATTAAATTCAGTTCAAAACAGTAGACAGTTTAAGGATGAGGCTGAAAATATATCCATGGGATTCTATAAACAATAATTTCGACAGGTGTAGAAACGTGTGCAAGGAGTGAGTCACAGATATTAAATATAATATATAATAATATTTGTTGATTAAGTGTTTTAACAAAATTTTCCATAACAAAAGTGCTATGTTCATTGTTTAAAATGAAACCTAAGTAGGAAATTAAGAATATGTTAATAGTTATTTTAAGACCATATTGCTTTACATATATTCAGGACTACTAATGTGATATATGTAATCGTAACTGGAGATAAACGAAGTATTTATTTCCTTCATTGTCACGTGTCATTGATGGCACTGAAGATATTTTTTCATCCTCAGCAGCTAGATAAGGCAGTCGATGTGGCAAGGTAGCAAAAGGCGCATTGAAATAATCCGTTTTAAAAAATTAAAATTAAGTTTTTTGAGCCGTTTAATAGTTTGGCAATTTAAACTATGATAAGCATTGATGTTATTATTATTATTAATATTTGTAGCATACTAGCACGCCAATATTAGCAGATCTCTGATTGGAAGAATTCCCTGATTGTGGTGATGTTAATCATTGTGAATAAATTCTTAATTCGTACAGAAGCTTCCCTATTGAAGCAGCACATCATTACAAACTGGCCTGTCGCTGTATTTTAAACGTCCCTGACAACATGCCTATGAGAAGGAGCAGTGACCATTTCTTCAAAAATCGCATTTAATCAACAAAACTCATAACCTCCATTATCGATACTCTAGTAACGAAATATACTTTAGCTGTCAAAGTCAGGTTCATTGGCGACTTTTCCGGAAGTTCTCTTGTAAAGTTTATTTTGCTTAAAGTTTCGTCTATGAAATGTAAAACTGCGGCTTTGCTGACTTTGCTCATTGCAGAGTCTGCTTTGCCGCGAAGTATAATTCATGAATACGATCTTTTAAAGTTGGTTCTTATTACTGAGTGTATGGTTTCAGTGTCGTCTATATCTTTATAGAGCTACAAGAATTCCGAGTTGCGGTAACAAAGACCCTAACATCTTAAGAAGCATTTGTTAGGCGATTTACTTTTAAAGCCTTTTCGAAAATCCCACACATTAAAACTCCTCAATTTATTCGAAATACTTACTTTCTTTTTATGTTAATATGAAAGTCAATAAACGGATATTAAATACAGTTATTCGTGGAATCAAGAATCTTAGTTTTGGGCGAGAAAAGAGTCGACATATAAACGTTATAGGTATATGTGAAAGCAGTAACGGAACTGCAAAATATGGTTCAAATGTTAACTCGATAGAAATGTCAGTTCAGTTTGATGTTCCTAACACTTCAGAAAATTATATAAATTTTTGCTCTGTGTGACACTGTATCCGTGACAACCAATCCGTGGCCACCCGTCTGCCTATGCCGCCGAACAGTGTGCCACTAGAATTTTATTAGAATATTACTCAACGTACGTGATTGATGTCTGCTTATGAATAACATTTAAAAAAAAAAACCTTAAATGTGTGTACCTACGTCATGTTATCCTGTGATCTATAAATAGTATTTTCTCGTGACCGAAGTAGGCGGAAATGGGCGTTTTGTGGTCCTCATTGCATGGGAATGAAAAGATTGATGCTGAATATACATTACACATAGGCTATATCTTTAGCATTGCCTACGTCAAAACTTTGAGTCACAACGGAATGTTTCATAGAGGTGATATACTGGCGAGAAGACTGTATGCCAGTCCAGCGACTAGAGGCTAACTTGATGCGGGATTTGCGTGCTGTGTCATCCCTACTTCTTATCTCCTAGTGATATTCATGCGCGCCGTACATCAGCACAATCACATGGTTGGAGTAACATCAACGCATTCTAATTCATTGAAAAAATATATATTGATGTTCATTAATGTTTTCTATTAACTTCTGTTCGATTGTTCCTGTTTACTACCTTCCTATTGTAAAAAACATGTGAACGCATTTGGATAATTCCTTGTTCATTTGTTTGTCGCAATATACTGTTTTCGTCATTATCTCGAAACTTACCTTTTGGCACTTAGCCCCTTATCAATGTTAAGTCTTCAATTGTTTAATTGTATGACAAACTGCTAGCTTTGTAGAATTTACTTGCGAGTATATCGTTTTCTTACGAAAAAAAAAGTGCTCAGTGAGTTCCCCTACAATGCCATTTAAAAATAAAAATTTGCAATTTTTTACTTCGCCCCTCCCCCCTTCCCCGCGAAAATTCACCAATATAATGAAACGAAACAAATCACAATGAAAGTTCATGTAACGGGCTAGAGCTTTAAGCATGTATAAACCCACTACGAAACTGTTTTGTGATAAAAAAAAATTGCTAAAAGCAGCAACAATTCCAAATTTCAGAATTTTTGAGAATGAAAATATATTTTGATGTGTATCATACACATCAGTCCAGCAAATTAAGAATATAAAACAAGGCTTAAAATAAATTACACGTATAAAACTAAAACAAATGATAGGTTTACTGAACATTTCAGACTTTCGAACAAATTATATAAAAAAATTCTGTAGGCAAAGAGAGTAACAACAACGAAAATGTGGCTGCATTGTACCATCTATCGAGTAGTTTATTTTACAATGCATTTGCAGGACTCCACTCGATATACACGTATTGTGCCATGCCAGACCCACTAACTTGGTGTGTTTAGTGCTGTCTACCTGACAGACATAACATTTCATTATTTTTTAAAATTTAAGAAAACATAATTATATATACTGTAAAACAAATTTTCCAACTTAAAAACCAAGAATTTGTTGCACTTCAGGAGTCTAGTGGAATCTTAAACCTCGCCCGACGCGAGTAAATTTTTTTTTTAAATAAATGAAAGCATAATAAAAACTATAAAATATACTAGACAGAACATAAGTATAGTCATATTTTCAAAACTCAACTACGAATAATTTTAACGTTTATTAATGTAACTATATTGAAGTTCAAGAGTTTCATAAAATTATACCAATTTATCGAAGCGATGTATTCGTTAACTATATTTCAGACACATCATCAAAAATTGTTGAAGTGACATTCTTTTGGCAACTAGATAGGTTGTAAGATACTAGGACTTCACGCTTTGTCGTAGAGACAGAACTAGTGATTCAGGCATGAACGGGAAAGGAACCGGCCATGGCCTACCTCAAGTAACTACCCGGCATTTACTTGAACTGACCGTACTTACTGTTAACCCGGAATCAAACCCAGAACCCTCCAGAATGCGAGTTCAGTATTTTATCATTGCTCCACCGCGTCTAAAAACGAAAAATTTGACAATTCTTGTGAGAATTATGTCGAATTACACAAATGATGATAATAATAATATTTAAACGTGAAAGTTGTAAACTGGGATAGCTTTAGTTCATTTCAGTGTAACTTTGTCCAATTCGAGATATTAGTTTTGGAGTCATTTATTGAACAAAAATACGTGATTGGAGTAGAATGACTCAAAATTCACTCAATCCAATTAAGTTAATATTTCAAAGCTTCTTCACTTAACGACATTGAAACCAAAATTCTGAGTGGGAGAGAGTTAATTCCCAGGGTCTATGCTGACCTAATTTAGATAAAAAAACAAAAAGAAAAACAAATAAATCTGAACCCCTTACACAGAAATCTTGGGGTGCAAGCATTAAGGAGTGTAGAGAGTAGCTGTTGTTGAGGAAACATACACTACAGTTCATATCCTTTGCACTGCATTCATGCATTAATTATCTGTTTCATGAACCACGTGTTTTTTGTTTTAAAAACTGCAAGTATTTTCATAGCTATTAAAAATTCACAATCACAGATTTTCAAGACAATCTGTATGGGCTCATAAATCTGCATAGATTATTTTAAAATTTTAGTCCGTTTTAAAAACGTATACAATATTTTTTATGAAAATCATTATTTTATGATTTTTAGCCTTGTTTTTGTGAAATTTTGGAATCCATTTTTTTTAACAAGCAAAAATTTTACCGAACATGCAAACAAACAGACAGACAAGAAAGCGAGTAAATAGTACAAATTTTCTTCTGCATCGTCATCTTTGTCTTGCGTGTAACTTCATCTTCGTCTCAATAATTGAGGACTTAACATTCAAAAGGGGCTAAGTACAATTTTCGACAAAAATGAGTTAGGTACATAGAAAGGTGCCAAAACATAAGGTCGAAGACATACCTAAAGTGCTATCTCCTAGTGATATTCATGCGCGCCATACATCAGCACAATCACATGGTTGGAGTAACATCAACACATTCTAGTTCATTGAAAAAAAAATATATTGATGTTTATAAGTGTTTTGTATTAGTTACTGTTGAATTGCTCCTATTCCTATTGTAAAAAAATATGTGAACGCATTAGGATATTTCCTTGTTCATTTGTTTGTCGCAATATACTGTTTTCGTCATTATCTCGAAACATACCTTTTGGCACTTAGCCCCTTATGAATGTTTAGTCTTCAATTGTTAAGGATAAGGGCGTTCCAGAGGAGAAAAATCATAATTTTATACATGCATGAAATAGTGTTAGTTTTTGTGACGTTACTTTTTCTTATTAAAAAAATTCCTGAAATTTTAAAAATTGTTTGCTACTATTATAATTTATTTGTATTAGGTTTGTATGCACTTAAGGACCTAGCCTGTGACATGTGCTACCACCGTGAATTATTTCGTTTCAATGCGTTTATTGATTTATTTTCGGGGGAAGGGGGGGGGGTGAACTAAAAAACTAGCTGAGCTATTTTTTACTTTCAAGTTTATAAAATTAAGAGATAATTCTTAAATATCGCGTTGTAATTTAAATTTACTACGTAATAAAGTCACAGTAAAATATTTTAAAAATTTTCTTGGTATACATAATTTCTTTTTTTAAACGTTTGTTGTGTGCCATTTTGTTTGGCACCACCCTCTTTGTTTACCATTATTTTTATAATGGACGTAGTTTAGTTCTTTTGTTTTGTAAATAAGGTAAAGTGTCCCCAGTCTGTTGCCTATTTCTTTTGTAATACAGTATTGTCATTTCGAACTAATTTTTTTATTGAAATATGTTGTGTTATAATAATTTAGCTACGTAATGT